>VYXC01002717.1:701812-768574 GCA_013397175.1 Platysteira castanea | reverse complement strand
GAGGGGGAAGTTTGTCCCAGAAATGAATAAAAGGAACTCTTGTGTTTTTTGTTTCCTGAAATTGCTCATCCTTAAGCTTGTACCCCAGTGGCTGAACGTGAACCCACGAGACCAGTCGTGGGAAAGCTGTCATCGAGGGAAAGGGACTCACACCTGCCAACAGATACCCGGGGGGCTGTTGGTGCCATAAAAATTGTCCTCATAGTAAAGTACCACAGCAACAAAAGAAACTTCTCTATCTACATGGACTGACGAAAAGTTGTTTTAAAGTGGTCAGCTAACTGAAATGAGTCTCAGTTTGTGTCTTTACATTAGATAAATAGGGGGAGGTGCTGAAAAGAGAAAGGGAATGTTTTTGGTTGTTTTTCTCTTAATTCCTTCTTATTTCTTTTTACTTTTAGTTTTAGTAATAAACTTCATTGCATTCATTAAAGTGTAGTGCCTGCTTTGTATTCCTCCCTAATTCTTATCTCACAGAAGGGACAAATGCAAACCAAACCACTACATGGCTGGTGTAAGATTAGAATTTGCTAGTTTTTTTCACTTCTGGCCCAGCTGACAACTGTCATCTGAGTAGAGTAATTAAGAAGGAATCAATATAGAGAATTTATAATGACGGGTAAAGTTTGTTTGGAAAACAAAGAGACGTTTCAGTGTAAATAAAGAGGGGTGAGAATCATTGTGTTTCAGATGAGAAAATACAGAAAACTGAAGTTCTGTCGGGTTCCAGATGAATACTTGTATGAACTGGCTTTTCAAGAGGTAGAGATTATTTCATCCTTAAATTATTATAATCAGGCTGGCCGTGCTGGTTTTTTGCTTTTAAGTCACTTCAGGTTGCATGGCTCAGTCTCTGTGTCTCAGCAGCTCCCAGACCAAGAGCGATGTCACACCCGTGCAGAGTGAATCAAGGGACAACACAAAGACAAGTCTTGTGTGTGTTCACTTCCAGCCATTGCAGCTCGTGCTGGGGCTTTACTTGCCAGCACATACAACAATAAGGATATTTTTAAGGCCTGTAAGAACTCAGATGTATTCTTTTGTAAAACTGGAATAGATTTATGGACATAATCCACAGTGGAGCTGGAAAACATGTCCAAGTATAGAAAACAGGCTGTTTCTGGACTTGTGTTTGTATGTCTGAAGGTATTTTAGTATTGCAGGGAAGAAAATCCATACAATTACAGTGGAAGGATGATTAGGTGGACAGTAAAGTTTTTCAGAAGGTACTGTTTGAATGTCGTGGCTCATAAATTCACTAAATAACTTTAATTTGCACTGTAAAAGTGGCTTAGACGTTGGCAATATATTTAGCATATTTTTTTTATTATTTTTTAGAGTTTGGAAAATTATTTGCGTTTTTTTATTTTACCTGTGTTCCAGTGACTTGGGTCAGTCCCATTGTTACTCCCAGGTGGTGAAGAGGGCCAAATGCTTCTCTCCCAGTTAGCTTCAATGTGCTCACTTTGAAATAGTGGAGCAGAGAAGTCTGGTTCTTTCTCACTCTGGTAAATTAACATTTTTCAGTGCTAGAAACACCTGTTTGGAACAGGATTGTGATGCAGTGCTGGAACTAAGTTACTTGCAAGTCTCTGGGCTTACCTGTGTTCACCATCATGATGTCAACTGGGAACTCCCATTATCTGAGCTAATGATCAACACTTCTTTGTGCTAATTGGAAGGTCTGGGTTTAATTTATTTAACACAGTGTGTGTCTCTCCAGTGTGCCTTAAAAGAACATATATTACAGGCTTTTTTCTGTAGACAGAGCCTCTGTCCTCCTTGAGCCCTGCATGTTTGTTTCTTTGTAAGGTACAAGTGAAAAGTGATTTTTGTAACCACTGTAATGATTGTTTAAAGGTTGTGCCTAATTAAAACTTCCCATTGTCTTTCAGACACCCCGAACATGTGAAAACTTTATCAAATTGTGCAAGAAGAACTATTATGATGGAACAATTTTTCACCGATCAATTCGGAATTTTGTGGTGAGTATTAAAAAACTCCTGGGTAATGCACAGTGTACTCAAAATATCACATATATTTAACTTACCTCAAGTTTAGGTTCTTCCATGCATGACAGCTTGCACTAGATGTATATTAAATATACCATCAGAATTAGAGTTGTCATAACCTATGCCATGTGTACTTACTGGTCTTACTAACAATTGTCTCTGACTAAAGTTGTCACTCAGAACATCACTGCATTCAGCACTACATTTGCTGGTGTTCCAGACAAAGCCTTGAAGAGTCATTGCCTTGGCTCTTGTTATCTTCCCCAAGATGTGGGTGGGTGGTTAATGAACAGAAGGAGAGAGAGGGAAATGCTAATTTGGATAAGTAATGCTGTGGCCTGTCGAAATCCTATTCAGATGAAACTTAAGCAAGCATCTGAATTTCTGTTTCCTTTCCTAGTGTGCTGCAGCACTGGGTGCCCAGGCTTTCTTGTGGAGGAGTTAAAGAGCACCTTTTGTTCCAGAATGTGTCTTTGGTAGTCAAAGATCTTTATTTACAGAGTTATAGTCCAGGCAGCTTAGGATATTGTAGCTGCCCTGTAACTTCCTTTCAGAAGAATTAACAACCTGATCCTGAAGACAGAGCACATCTCACAGAGAACATCACTGCATGTTACATTCCATCCTGTCATTCTACAAAAAGCATTTTTCTTTTGACAGCCGTGTATATCTCAGTCCATAGTTAAACTCACAACTCAAATTGTGCTTGTGTGCTGTGACTTTGAAACTGGCTGTGTCACGCCCCCTCCACTGGCATTAGAATATTGAATGTTATTTCTGTAGGTCCTGCATATGCAGTGATTAATACACGTAAATAATTTTGTTACTGAAAGATTGATATCACTAAAGATAGTGAGTGGGATACAGATTCAGATACAAAAAATATTCCATATTCTCTCTTTTCTTGCCTTCCCATCATGTGAAGGGTTGGTAGCAAAACGTAAAGCCTTTTCAGTTCCAAAAGCAGTGCATCATCAGTTAAAAGGCAGGTTCTGATTCAGCACATAATAAAAAGGATGATCTGGTTAACCCATTTGAGACTGGTTATTTTCCCTATTTACCCATAAAAGACCTATTATTTTTATAAAGCTGCCATTCTGCTTATGGATAAGCAATGTCGGGGATGACAACCAGCTGATAAAAGCAGCTCCAAATAAGTAGTAATGGTTTCCTTGTTGCTGACTTGTCAACATGACACAGTATAGAAGGCAGAAAATTGGGCAGAAAATTGAGCAGAATTGGCTTTTATGGTTTGTATTTAATGTCTTTCACACAGACACATATGTAACATTGATTTAATTGTAATTCTGCAGATCCAAGGAGGTGATCCGACTGGAACGGGAACAGGTAAGTTGACTTTGAATCAAGTAAACTGTTCTCACTTCATGGGCTGGGTTGTTAGATTACCTTCCAGACAATTTTAAATTAAAATTCTCTAAATGATGATATGTGGTACATTGCGTTTACTTTAAAACAGGTTTCATTGATATCTTTTTATGGCCATGTTGGCTATGTTCAAAATTTCATCTGATGTATTCTTAGTCTAAAGCTTGGGCATTCATCCATGCAGAATTCTTGTGGTTTTTGCTTTCTTTTTCCTTCAGAAAATAAATAAATGAAAATTATAATGATTTTACAGCTGGTCTTCCAGGACAAAGGACAAAGGGAGAAACACATTCATGCAAAGTTGCTTTCAAATTCAGTGTTAATGAAATACTCGAGACCTGCCTCGGAATTGGTGATTGGCCAGACACCATCTGTTCTCCCAGCTAGTTGCCTTGTAAAGCCCAAGCTGCTCTTTTTCTAACTTTTAGGGATCACTGTTACAAAATTCTTCTGCCTGTTCTTTCTCCCTTTGTTGGAGATCTGGTAACAGTCGTCTGAGGAATGGTCAGGAGGCAGAGCAGCTGAGGGGTGTCAGAGCCTTGCCCACCACAGGAGATGTGTCATGTAATACCCCTGGTCACTGCTGTAAATTTGCCCATTTTCCACTTGCACCTTCTATCTGCCCACTTGAGGCTGTCACCAGCATACCCAGCTCCTCACCTGCTTAAGTACTTTAGCTCTATTTACTTTGTAAATAATGTTAGTGTGAGTTGCCCAACAGCTTTTGTGTAGTGTATGTGATAATCGACAGTTGCAGGATTGGAGGCTAGTTGAAGGTTCAGTGTTTCGATGGCAAAAACCCATTAACGAGAATTGTTACCATCTATGCTTGGACTGTCAAATGCAATTGGATTTTTTTATAAGGAAAGTTTTGGTTCAAATCCCGAAAGACATCATTAGGAACATCTTTTGAAATGAGAAATTAAAGAGGTGTCAGGAGACAGGAGAGATTTAATGGGTTGACTCAGACACCTCTCACCCTTGCAGGGTGGAGTTCAGATCCTGCTGTGGAATGAAAATTAACTTGCTGGTGCCATTCCTGTTTCTGTTTGTGCAAGTGGCAGAAGTGCTGTCAGACACCAGCGTTAACAGAGGCAGAGGACTGGCATCACTGCTGCACTGAAGGGCCAGACTCAGCTCCACTGGCTTTACCAGTAGAAAGTGAAATGCTAATAAGCACATAGGATGAAAATCCTCCTATGTGTATTCTTTCACTTTTAAAAGGGAGTCTAATGACCTCTAGTATTTTCCATCTTGTTTTCCTCCTTGTCATTCTTAATTAAATATGAATATATCGCAGGCAAGATGTCTCGCAAACATGTCAGGACTATTAAAGTTCTAATAAAATGAGCAGTGTGCACTCAAATAGACAGGAGTCTTGCAGATTTTTAGAGACTGACTGCAATTATTGTGGAGTCCAAACGGTGCAAATGTCTTCTTTGCACCTGAATGGTTTTTATTTTTTGAAGACAGTTGAATTTTATATGTCTTTACCTAATCACTTGTTGAATATGATAACATCACAAGAGAATCTAAATGGAGAGCCTGGTGGGCTGCTAGATTGCTCTTGAACTGTCATGCCTTTGTGTTTAATACTTCAGTGAAGCTGCTTAGACAGTTCACAGAGTGCAAGTAGTCTGTCAGGATTTGTTCCTGACTACCCGATAGATCCAGGGCACTTGACTGTGAGGCAGAAATTCCACTTGTGTGTCTCAAGCTGTAAGAAGGTGGCCAGATCTGAGGCTTGATGTTCTCTTGGCAGCAGGGCAGCCAGAGGAGGGGTCAGCTCAGCAGCACTGCTCGAGCAGGGCAGATGGACTGATGCTCTCTTGGGCTCCCATGCTGTAAAAATGTTGCTCCATTGGTTTATGCATTATTAATGTGATCGCAGGCATTCACTTTAGGAAAGCTTTGGAGTGAAGCACTGGGATTCAGTACTTTGTACCTTTTTTGCCTGTGGCGTGTTTGTTATTTGCTGGATAAATTCCCCTTTTTTATTTCTTCTGCTGGAAGGGATTTCAGTGTTTCTTTGACTCACTGCTTCTTAGAAGGGGAAAAAAAAGATGCACCTTTGAAAGCTAAAAAAGTCTGTAAGATTAAATGGGCTTTAGAAGTAAATAACTTGACTTCTGTAATATCAGAGAAGCATATGAGAACAGAACAGGGCTTTCTTCCCAGATATTTCAATTGGCAGTAGGGAGGACTATTTGGAGGTTACCCTTTAAATGTCAATATTATAAACTGTTTCTATTAGAGCCTTTTGTAGGAAGACTTCAGAACAAAAAGAACATACTTTGTTTCCTCATCCACACAGAACCTTCTGCTTTAACTGATTATTTCTAGCTAAGAGATTTGGCCTTTTTGTTTGTTTTTTGAAAAAAAAACCAAAACTTTTCCAAACTGATACATGGAAGAAGCATTAAGCCTGTATATATTTTTCTTCTATTTATTTAATTATTCCTGTTTATTAGTTCAGGAACTAGAACAGACTTGTCCGAGTATCTTCCCACCATTTGGTGTCTGTCATCTGACATTCATCCCATGTGTCAGGGTGTCAGGTTTATGGTTGCAGCCCCAGGTGCTGAGATGATCACCCACTCCATTGCCAACTAAGCCCAGGACTGTTCATCTTCTGGGTGGATTTGGGCACAATGAGTACAACATGACGTAAGATTACTTGTCATACATACACAGACTGCAGCTGTGCTCCTGGCTCACCTGGATTAAGTGTGCTTGTGTTTTGGAAGCAGTTCACAGAGGTAAATGCCAAGCTGGTTGTCACTGACCATCCTCTCCCACGGCTGCTCTGGCTGAACTGTTCTCTCTGTGAGCAGCACTGAGCCTTACTTTGTTGTTTGTTATTCAGCTCTCCAATATGTCCTTTTTGAGTCTCTTTTGGACTGTCATAAAAGTAAATGTGACCCAGCAGACATGTGAAGGACAACTAATTCCTGGTACTCAGCAGTTAACCTTGGAATGGAGAGGGGTGGAAATTAGCATTATGGCATCTGGGAGTTGAGATACCACCCTGGGAAACGAGTGGGGAATAGAGTTTTACCTTAGCATAGCTGTCAGACCTGCACTGCCAGAGCAGTCAGAGACACAGTCCTGCAAGGCTGACACTGCCTTAGAGGACCAGACTCATTTTCCTACAGCCTTCAACCTAATGTTTCATAAGACTATTGGAAGAAATTTTATTGTGGTGCAGCAGCTTATTTCTTTTCTAACAGAGTAACCACCCATAGAGGCAGTATTCAGAGCAATAAGCTGAGTCATGGTCATTCTTTGTAATGATTAATTATTTGAAAATGAATTTTAGATTTGTGCTGTATCTCTTTTCCTGCTGTTCATAACAAGTAAGTGGTTGAACACTGTGAGTAATTCTAACTCATGGTCGTGCAAGTGGAGCAGCTGCTCTGTATTTTCTGTGTTCCAAATAATAGAAGAAAATTTGCATGTAGAAAAAGTAGGCTTAATATCCTAACCCTTTTGTATGAAAAAGGGAAAACTACATGCAAAGTGTCACATTTTCAACGCAGCACACATATTTTTCAGCTACTCTTTCTTGCAACTTGTTGGAAGGTCTCATGAATCAGCCTGTGATTTATGAATCCAGGAGGGCACAAAGGAGGCACATTATAGCTGTAAAAGTCCAGGATGAAATACCTCTGGTAGATGGGAATTGCATTTTGGTTGGCAGCAAGAAGAGCTCCTCTGAAATGTCAATAGCAAAGGACTCTGGACAAACTTGATCAATGTAATGTGATTTCCTAACATTGCAAGTTCCTAAACTGGACCAGTTTTAAGAGTCCCTTTTCGTGCATGATTGAAGCTCAGCAAAAGGACAAGAGCAAGACTTTTTTATCTAGAATATACTCCTTTTAATCCACAGCCCCTCTGCAAATCCACTCTCAGGTTTGTGGGGTTGAGTACCATGTCCTCGTATCTGAGAGGAGAGAAGCACTTACTGCCTGAGCTAAGGCTTTCATATTTGCAAAATGATTCCAGAATCTCACTTGGAAAGCTCTACAGAAGTGTCAGATGTTATTATGTACCTCGTTGTTCCAAATGACAAGAAGAAAATTACAGAAAGTAAGCCATCATTTTTGTGAATCAGAACCCTCCCACTTCCTTACCACTGCTTAGCAATTTTTAAGCCAGAAAAAGGAAGGATTTATTAAAAATCACAACTGTCATGAATGATAATTCCCAGCCCACACCTGGCTTTTGGAATGCTACATTTCTGACGCTTTAGATGCATCTCTCAGCTCTTTGCAAGAAAGTTGTACAAATTCTGTGATTGTAGCTCAAAAAATTTTTAAATGCTCTTAGTAGGAACAAAGACTGCCAAAGAGTAATCTGGTTTAGTTCAAAAGACAATCTGAAGATGTGCCTTTTTTCTGTATAGTTGCTAATGTGTGATTGCTTCAGATGTCAGTTTAGATCTGTTCACCTGTTTACTACCAGCACAGGGTGCAGATACAAGACTGAACAACTAACCATGCTTCAGTACAAGCTAAATATATCTTGCCACTCTGGATAGCCACAGAAATTATTAATGTTCTTTTCTAAGAGCTGTGTGGTCTGTTTCATTTCATCTCTGTGTGAGAATGAGTTAAACAAGTCTTTAATTTAAGACAGTTTTTTTAAATGGAGAATGTGTGGAATTGTCTCCCAGCTTCCTTCAGCTTTGAATCATGTGTATCTGAGTAGGCATGTGATTTTTATTTTACAGAATTGTACAAAAACTCTTTCTGGCTCCTGAAGGCTTTGACACTGTGCAGGCTAAATGCTGTTGAATGCCAGTGTAATTCTGTGGCCGATCCCAAGTAGGTTTCCTTTTGCAAGCTTTGTGCAAGCAGGAGATCCCCATGTGCAGGCTGTAATTATTCCCAACACCAATCCAGCCAGTGGCAGTACATGCTGGGGCCATGGCTGCTGCCATGTGAACTGATTTTTAGCACAGAAGCCCACAGAACTTTTTTCCAGCACTTTTTGTAATAGGATCTCAGAAACATTTGCAAGTCCAGTAGGCACACAGCTCCGCTTGGACAGAAGATGAGCTGAGAGGGAGGTGAAGTGACAGGCAGTGCTGCCAGCCGTGAATCCAACACCCAGAGTCAATTCCTGTTTTCCGTGGGCTTTGCTTGTAGGCTGGTACATCAGCACTGGGGTGAGGGGTTTGCATCATCGTGACTCCAAATATAGCCAGCAGAGATCTGTGTGTGCTCTGAGGAAGATTTGGGGAGTATAAGGAGGAGCCTCCTCTCTTTATGGCACATACAGGGAGTGTAATGTGAAAAGACTGGAGCCAGACACTGCCATGCTCCCACCTCCTCTGTCTGCATCCATTCTGCTTTCAGAAAATGTACAGCCACACCTCCCAACTGTGTTGAGAATAAACACAGTAAAATCTGCTAGGTACTTACAAACACCTCATAATTATTAGTGGGTTTGGAACCTGTGAGTGGTTTCCTAAGTTTACATTGAGCTCTAATGCAGAAAGTAAAATGTAAGAATGTAAAATCCCTGTTCCAGCTGAGCATTAGGCACTGTGCTGCCATGCCCTAGCCTGATGAGGGGTCTGTATTTAATCTTCACAGAGAAAGTCATGCTGGGTTTCAGTAATTAAAAAAATGTATAGATGTATCTTGTCATCTTCTGACTGGTTCTGTCTAGTCCTGCTTCAGGCAGATCCTTGAAGCCTGGAACAATTCCAGAGGTTAGCAGGAGTTTGACAAAAAGCACATTCAGGCTATTTTTAATTTAAGGAGAATACTTCGGGGTTTTCCTTGAAAAAGAAAAAAAAAAAGTATTCCCTTTAAATTATTAAAAAAGGCCAAGCCAAAACAACAACAAAAACCCCCAGCCCGTGCCTGCTGTGCTGTCTGAGTGCCTTTGCAGCATCTCCACTGCTCTTTGCCAGCCTGTGGTGCTGGGTCTCCACAGACACTCCAGTTATGTCCTTCACAGGACGTCTGGCCTTTTAGGCAAATGCTGCACAGGCCATTCCCTGTTCCTGCTGCAGCTCCCGGGCAGACAGAATTAGCCTCGGAAGCAGCTGTATGGCAGACAGAGCAGGGCCTGTAACTATCTGCTAAAATATTAGCGCTTATTTCCAGAGAACAGGGATGAGCCAAACTTAGCTTTCATACATATGAGATTAATTCTGACCTGCAGTGCCTGATCTGAAATGAAATCATACAAAAATAAATATTCCAAAGCCTAAAGATCACGGCTCATTGCTCCTGTCTGCAAGCTCTTGGGTCTGGTTGTTTGTTGTGCCAGAAAGAGAGAGTCTCTCTGTCATTCACAATTTTTCTCTTTCCTTTCGAATTATTTTTCTGACCAGTGAAGGCTTCAGGCTTGATTCCACTCTCTTTCAGCAGCTTGACTGTAGTTCCAACATCAGCTGGAAGCACATGAAGGGTGTAGCAGACTCACAGGTTTGCCCACTTTGCTGCTGTGTCCCATCTCAACAGACTGTGCTCATGTTCTGTATCCTCTGAAAACTTCAGACAGCACAAACTCCTCTAGAGCTGGCTGCAACTGTACCATATCCCTGTCACCCACTACTGGAAAAGATTGGCATATGGCATCAAGCTGATGTAATTTAGCTGATCTTAAAATATTCAATAGCCAGAGACTGCTGAAGTAACCACTGCTGTACTCCTGAATACAGAAAGTCCCTACAGGGTTTGTACACTTTTGCCACCTCTTGTCAAACTGCAGAGCAGGCAACACTTAACTCTATTAATAGGCCTTTTGAATATGATTAATTGGGTTTTTAAGTGGGTCAGCTTCTTCCAGAATTTCTCACTTAGTTCCACTTGCAGCTGTCCATATGTGATGCTTTGTTTTCATGGTATCATCTGCAACACTTTCCTCATTTAATGCACTCTTGTGATTTTTTTGGGTTTAGGTTTTCAGTAGGAGCCTGGTTCATTCCTTGGTTTTATTTGCTGCTTGTAGGTGCAGCCGTATCATCAAATTGCTTTCTGTGCTATGTGTGCACATGGCTGTGGAGCACCACAGATACCTCCCTGACCTCCTGCTTCTGCAGTGATACACTTACTCTGGAGGGCTCTTGAGCCAGTTCTGCAGATGGAGAAGTCTTGCTGCCAGTTTGGATTCTTTTGTTTGTTTTATTTTTAATACTGTCCTAAGGTGAAATTTTTTTTCATGGTTTGTCAAACAAGATTATGGATTTGACTGTAAAACTATGACTCATCTCAGCCTTCATTTTTCTTATTAAGAATGATCCTGGAGGAAAGTGCAAATGAAAATGTCAGATCTGTCATAAATAATGTAAAAATGACAGCCAGGAGGAGAGTTCTCACGGACCCTCTCTCTGTCCATGGTCACAGAAAAGAAATCCGTTTTGGAGGGCTGGGGTTTGTGCAATATTATCATCCTTTTGCCTTCACTGTATTTAAGTGTTCACATCATTTAGGTATCTAGTCCAAATGTCTAATTTTTCCCTTTTATTTTGGAGCACCATATATCGTCATTCTTCATTGTTAAGTGTGGCATTAAGTACTTGAGCTTATAGCTCCTGTTCTTAGTTGATTCTATGAATGTGTTTCATCTCCCTGGTATTTTATTTCTGGAAGCAGTGCTATATCCAGAGTGCAATTAAACTGGTAACCCTTTGCTCTGTGTTTTGTCACAAAGCCAATTTTAAAGATTTAATGTCTCAAAAGAGAAAAATTATGGTGGACCAGCAGTAAAAAGTTAAATTCTTGACTGTTCTTCAGCACAGGATACATAAAGCTGTTGATAAAGTGTGGTCTGTTGCAGCTGATAGTGCGAGGGCACAGAAATGTGTTGCCAGTTGCAAACATCAGATTTCAAGGCCGTGCTCAAATACTGGCCTATTGATAGGGGTGAGGTAACAATGTATTAACACACAGTGACTGCAAGTGCTGCAAACCTTGAGTTTAATGTCAGTGCCTGCTACAAAACACAGTGGGAAACTGATGAAAACAAACATTCTTCTTCTATCATTTTTTTCTCTTTTAAGGAGGAGAATCTTACTGGGGAAAACCTTTCAAAGATGAATTCAAGCCCAATTTGTCCCACACAGGACGCGGTGTTCTTAGTATGGCAAATTCGGGACCCAACACAAACAAATCACAGTTGTAAGTAGTCACTTGCTTTTTTTGCTTTACTGTTTCCCTCTGGACATTGTGTCTCACTCTGTTAAGAAGAAAAATGACATTTTATGAGCTACTCTTTAAAGTTCAGTCAAGTGAAATATTCTGTCGAGTGCTGCATATTGCAATCAGGGCTACAGCTGCTCTTAGCCAATCTAAGAGCAAAGTGAAGCACGGCAAGAAAACCTGTGGGTTTATTATAGCAGCAATAATTGGTCTTTCTGGTTGTTACGATTTGAAGTTTTTGTTTGTTTTTGTCAGTGTCCCTCCCCACTGCAACCTCTATAAGATCATTCATAGCACTTCTTCACTCTGTTTAAATTTAGCCCCATATGGAACTTTTTGAAGGAATGAAATGAAACATAAACTCTCTGGGAATATTACTTCTTTTTAGTCACCTGATTTTAAATAAATGAGAACAGTTCTGCTCTGTTGAAATGTGTAGACCCACACAGAGTGTACAATCTGGGGCTGAGAATAACTTGTTTTCCAATGTACAAAAGCAGAATGAGGACTAAAATGAGGGAAAATTTAAAGATACTGAAGCTGTAATGGCCTTGTTCATGTGTAACATTAATATGGGTGTTTGCCTGCAGTCCTTTAAAAATGTTCTGTGTCACTTTGAGCCAACTATTTATTGGTTGCTCTGTAAGTACTGCAATATAAAAATGTTTTTCTTTTATTGGGAGCCCCAGGAAAGAGTAAGAGTGTGTGTGTGTGTATGTACAGAACTGTGTCTTGGCACTGAGGAGGGAGGGAGGGAGGGATGGGGTCTTGGTGTTCATGATGCTGTGTTATGATGGCTTGTAAACTCTGCAGCAGTGTGCTTTGCTTTAATTAAACACAAGTGCTTGTCTCAGGGCCTCACATTCTTAGGCTTACTCGCATTCTTAAGCCTAAGCACGTGTGGGGCAGTTCGCTGGATCGAGTTGCTGTACAACTTATTTTGGATTTGAATGTTACTGCCAGCTCTCACGTGCTAAATTAGGGGAGAGTAGAGGCTTTTTTTTTCGTTTTAAAGAGGGGATTCTAATAACAGAAGTTGCAGAGACCATAAGTGATGTGCCATTTTGAGTCACATCAGCTGCTGCTGTAAATGTGATTTTATGTTCTCCTAAAATTTGCAAATGAAATACAAAATCCCTTTATGTGTAAGTCCTTAAGAGAGTTCAGCTGCCCATATTTATGAAGGTTCCTAGGCAGCACTTAGACACATCTAGCAACGGCTCTAGCCTTAGGAGCTCTGTGAATAGCTCTCCCCATAGGTGATAGGCACTGCAGGGCAGAGGGAGCTGGGTCCCCTCTGCAAGGTGATGCTTGAATAATGCTCAGGACTTCTCTGGGACCATCCTGAGTTATGTTAATTTTGTTGTCCTTAATTTTATTTTGACTGCAGTGACAGATGAGAAGCTTTCCCTGTATATTTGCTACTTCTTGGGGTTTTTTTATTACAATACTACATAACTGACCATGTGATGATTTTAGGTATTGGATATCCAGGAATAAAGTGGTACCCCATGTAGGAGTTTGCATTCTGCACAGCATCCCAATGCTTTCCTAGGGCAAGCTACATCTTAGTAGACTGTCTGGCACATTACAGCTGCTCCTATTTCCAATCATATAACTTCCTGAGGCAGTTGCTTATATGGAAAAGTGCTTTTGGAATGCTTATATATTTTTAGCTGTCTCCTATGTAGTGTAACAGATGGAGACAGGGAGGAGAGCCAGCACTGCATGTCCAGCCAAGACAGGCCATCGTAGTCTGCAGACCACAGTGTGGAAACCTTTGTCTCATACATTTGTAGTCCAAGACTTCCAAAGAAGCATCAAGCTTTAGAGTAAAGCTTTAGTAGTGAAGGTTGCTTTGGATTAGTGTTTTAGTTCCCATGTTTAAGTTTAAAAGTACAGCCCTCAAAATTAAAAGCCCAGTTAATTACTTTTTGAGACTTTAAAGTATTCTTCTGGGATCTGAAGCACAAGTGTGCTCTGTCCAGAGGAGAAATGGATCACCAACAGGCCAGTTTAAGGGAAGAGAAATGCAAAAAGTAAATATCCAGAAAACAGAAGTTTACACTGGCAGAGACTGTTGTGTCATGTAACTTTATTTGCTGGATAAAGCTGCCTATCGTGCATGAGAAATGTTCTTCCCAAGGAGCACTCACATCTGCCTGCCCTGCATGAGCTTCCCAGGGCCTGCGTGGCAAGGAGGCAGATGCTGAGATTAATTCTGGACTTGCTGCAAGGCCCCACTCTTTGAGTATTGTTTAAAAATGTTAGTAAGGTGAAAAGTGAGAAGTCAAAACTCCAGAAATCCAGGATGGAACTCACAAAACTGAGGAGTTAAAGGATGTTTGGTCCACAGGCCTTCCAGAGAGGAGCCAGAGAGGGAGAGGGGTTTGGCTTCTCTCCGAAAGCTTTTGCAGACACTTTGTGTTTCTAAGCATTACTGGCTGTTGTTGAGGGTCAGTGGGACAATGTGGTAACTGTTATGTCTGTTCTTTCTAGCTTCATCACATTCCGCTCTTGTGCGTATCTGGACAAGAAGCATACGGTTTTTGGAAGGTAAGTGAAGGATATTTTGGGCAGCAGCATAGCAGACATTCCCCCCTGTGTGTCTGAAGCATAAAGAGAAGAATCTAGTGACTCTTGTAATTGAACTGGAGCAAAATCCTAGCTCACAATCCAGTTCTGCTGGTCATGAGTAGGTGGGCAACACTGCACCGGTGCCAGTCAGCAGACCCTGCCATTTTTTCCTCCTTCCATCACTCTAAGTTGCCTCACTTCCCTTCTTCGGGTGGCCCTCCAGGAGTCGTGAACAAAGTAATCATCGTCATGTAATGAACCATGTTAATATTTGTGCATGTTAATTGCTGGGACACAAGAGATTAGCTCTTCAATACTGCTTTCATCCTCTTACGAGCCATCAACTGAAAAATTAGTCATGACAGGACTGCTTTTCATCATGGCATAGAGCTTCTGCATAGATGAGGTCTTTTGGCCCTTCTTATTCTTTTTTATTTTATTCTTCTTTTCTTTTATTCCTGACAATTATCACTGGTATAAAGTCTGTGTATTTATGTGCATGTGTGTGTACATACATACATGCTTTTGCACACATATATAAAGACACTACCAATGCCCAGACAGTGAGAGAACTTCATTCCTTATAAAGACTTCTCTTCTGAAAGTCTTTTCCAGTGAAGTCTTCACATGATAAAAATTAAGGTATTTATTGCAGAAGAAGATACAAACTCTTTGTTGTGGTTTGTTCTTTGCCTCCTCTGCTGCAGGTACTTGGTATTTACCAAGTCAAGCAGAGCTGTTCTCAAACATCCCTCGTGCATGGCAGGAGGGGGTAATGTTACTAGCCTGCTGCATTGGTAGTTCCTGAGAATCTTACAGTCTTTTTAAGTTGTAGATTTGGGGTTTTATTCTTTTCATAGTTTTATTCATTTGGAAGTCAGCAATGGAAAATAAAACCATGTGCTGTTTACTTTGATTGATTGTCGTGCAGTTGTGCTGTACAGTAAAAGTGATATATTTAATCCACCTTCCCTGCCTGCAAGTTCTTGAGGCAGAAACTGCTTCATTTTAATGGCACTTTATTTTAGTGCTGTTAGTTCCAATACTGATCCTTCAATAATTGCACTCTTGGAAACGCATTTTTTTCTTTCTCAGGTTTGTCCTAGAAAAATTCAAAGTTCCCTTGTCCTTTAGTGAAAGCGGATAATAAAGCAAATTCTAATACTAAAAGCTGAGAGTTGGTATATTCTTGGAGGACTTACCTTATCCAGATCTTAGGGCTATTTCACTTAAGCTGCGCTTTGAGTCCACCTTGCAAAAACCCCTTCAAATCCCCTACAGTAATGCTGTTAACCTGAGCTGGCCACCTCATCAAATAGTGTCTGTGTTAGGACAGCTCAGCTGAAAATATGCCTGTTCTTCAGTTCTGGCTGCAGCCTGGCCTCAGCGAGCATCCTGTGTAGTCCTGCAGTGTCTTTGCTGTGTTTCCCCAGTGCCCTGCAGTTTTACCAGAATTCACCAGGAAAGAATTTGGAGAGAAGCTGAGCTTTCTGTGGTGCAGGGAGTGTGCTCCCCAAAGCCTTCACACTGTGCTGAGTATCTCAAGTACCTTGTGAGCAAAACAGCTCAGATGATGTTTCACACTGTTTGTTGCTCTTTAGAGAGGAATTACTTCCAGGTAAATCTGGTTAAGTGTATACTGCAGAAATTTTTGCAGTTTTAGCAAAGACTGTCTTGACAAATTTGTGAGTTGTCTCTGCTGCTGCAGAAATCTGAGCTTAGGTGCCAGAGTGAAGAAGTGGTGCTGCTTATACTTTTAGCTGGAATACACTGGAAAAACTTTATAAATAAAGTGTTGGTTTAGAATCATATTTGGCTTCCTGCATGAAAAATGAGTGACATCTTCATATGAACACAGAGCAGGGAAATTTTACTCTGATCTGTCTTGCATGTAAATGAAGATCAGTTCAAAGAAGGTAAAAATGAAGATGCTGGGATATATGTATTCCAGTCAATCTGTATTAATCTACAAATTGAATTATTGAATAATTAAGTTTACCTACAAATTTAGTAATAAAAGCTTGATGTGTGTAGCTCTTAAGATCTATATTTTGTTATCAAAATCCTTCAGCTGTTTTTGCCTACATTGTTTTTAAAAGTCAGAAAAGCCAGAAGATGCCAGAGATTGTACCACTAGCAAAATTCCAACTTCAGTTTGTTATTTTAGATCCTGGGTGGTTCCAGGATTTGGTGACTATATCTGAACTGATTATAGCACAATAATACCTGGGAAGCATATCTAGGAATAATATCTAGGTTTAAGAGCAGAATGAACCCATGATATCAGGATTCTTTGTTTCCATCAATGTTTAATTGTATTGTTATCTGGATGCTTACTGGCCTGTTGTGACTTTCATATAGATTTGAGGATTACTTATTTCAGTTAATATAAAAATCTAAATACTCTGATCTGAACTGTACTTTCAGCTACTCCTGTGTGACTCTGGTTCATGTTAGTGTCACACAGTTATCTTGGGGAGCACAATTTGACCTGTTTGTAATTTGTATAGAACTCTTCAGCAGGCTTTCCATAGTCTGGGGAAACAAAAAAGAGTTAAAGGGCAACCATTCCCTACTCCTTTCTTTGTTTCTTTGGTTGTGTGTGGGATGCAACATTGAAAAGATCCTTCTCTGGAAATGCATCTTATTCATGTCCCCACTGGTTTGAAAAACAATTTTTTACGTAGGAGAATCTCTAATGCCCACACCTGGGCAGTGGGACTGTGAGGAGGTGACATGTGTCTGCCTTAGCACTGGAATTTTCAGGTGGCAGGAGAAAGGTGTGGCTGGAGGACAGGGAAGGGCTCATCATGGTTGTGCTGCCCACCATGGCAGTGATGAGGATGCAGGTACTGAAAAGAAAGGAGATAATCTGGCGTGGCTGGGGAGCAAAAACAGAGAGTGGAGAGAAGAATGCCTTCCCTTGGAGGTGTATTGCAGGCTGCATGGATTTCCTGCTCCAACAGAGCTGCCTAGATTAAATTAGTAATTACCATTTCTAGTAATTACTATTTCTTCTGACTTAGAGAATGATGTAATTAACACGAAAACCAACTGGTGGCTTTTGTGGGCTTTTAGCTTGCTGGTAAGAGGTTTAATTTAGAAACTGAGATAATGTAAACCAACTGAAATGCATTTGCTCTTCGCAGAGGGGATGAGAAGCATTTGCAGGGGGCTGCTGCCTGGGGAGGGTCCTACTGCTGCTGTCCTGGGCTGTGCCTGGGATCTCCCTCCTACCCGTGCTCCAAGCAGGGCCTCGGCTGTGCTGTGACCTGCAGGAGCTACAGGAACACTACAGCCAAAACAGCAGATAGGCTCAGGTTCCTGCTTGGCGTGCTTTATGAAATTTAGATGCGATCCATGCTCCTATTAGGTTTTCTGTTGCAATGGTTCACAGCTCCTGTGGATCAGACACCTGGTACATTTGCCCTTTATAAACAGAAATAGAAACATCATCTCTGTCCCTGAGAGCTGTGTAAGTAGAAAAGAGAGTGCATATAGATACAGGGAAGTTGTGACAGTGACCCATTTCAACTTACCTTCCACCACCTTTGGAAAAAGAGAGCCCCAGGAAAAAATGAAATTGCTTCATCGGTGTTTTCTGGGAGCCGGTTCCAAAGCTAAAGGCACACATTAAATAGTGCATGTTTAAAAGAGTAGTGGAAAGTGATCAACAGAAGGAGAGAAATGCTTTCAGTATTTTGGGTGAGATTTAGGACAAGCAGAGCATGGTGGGCTTGAAAATGAGGGCATGTTGCAGATATGTGATGTGATAAAATGAAAGGCAATAAAGGGAGCAGAGAGAAAAGTGTCGTGGTCAGAGTGGCAAAGATGGAAATTATCTGTGCTGCAGTTCTGTGTGTTTATTAGAGCATCACTTGTGTTTGTCAAGAGCTGAGAAAAGAAAGTGTCAACTGAGACAGGAGATGAGTATGTCAAGGACGGTTTTCTCCTTTTTATGAGGCTGCACATAGCTACTTATGTGGATACCTTTTACTGTCTCTTGAGGTTTCTGCTGCTCATTCTTCAATTCTCTTGTTCCTAGAAGTAATGAACAAGGTGGTTTGGGAAACCTCAGACTTGGTCAGATTGGAGGCATCAGTCAGTAGCTGACATGCACTCAGCTTATTCTTCTCTTTTTTTCCCTTCTTCCCTTGCCAGATGCTTTTGTGGAAGAGTTCTTCCCTTGGATCAGTATCACTCTGTATTAAGTATTCCTTAACCTGTTTAATGCTTTCTACTGCAATTCTGTAGACTGGGGCAATGAAAGTAACTCTTGTCCTCTAAAGTAATTAGCTACATAAAGCAACTACCAGGCACTATTCAGTTGCCCAGGTACTGTTAAAAAGCACAGTGTCTGTTTCCACTTGCAACATTCCCTGTATGAGCTGAATCAGTGAATCCCAGTTGCTTCTAAGCTGGAAAACTCATGTTCATGTGGCTCTTCTGCTTTAGTATATCTGGTGATCAGAGAAATTGTGTGACAGCAGAAGATCTGATTCTGTGCAGGGAGAGTGACCTAATCTAGCACTGCAGAGTCTGCTCCCCAGGCACCGGGATAGGAGCAGAGAGCAAGGGGGGAAAATGAGCCAGGCCTCCCGGTGGAAGCCAGGGCTGTGGTGTCCTGCAGCACATGAGCACTGGGCTATTGGAGCTGCATGAGGGCTGCTGTCATTTCCAAAACAGTTGTATGATCTCTGAAGAGGGGCTTGTGCCAAGGCAGGGAAGTCCTTTCGTGCCAGGTTCATCCGTTGAGTCTAGTTTCAATAAGCTTTTTTCCAAGTTGTTTTATTTTTTCAGCACCCTTTATTACCGTGTCTCGCCTGCTAGATTAAGCCCTTATCTAGCAGAGAGATGGAGATGTTTTGGCTGCATCCTTGTTGCACACTCCATTGCTCACTCCATTGCAGATTGGGTGTATGCATAGAAAACATTTTGTCCTGAGTGTACGTGTTTGTGCACGTATGTGTTGTTCTCTCTGTGTGTGTATATAAATGTATGTTGTCCTTTTTATAAAAATAACCTTCAGGGCAGAATGTGTTTACAAAAGAGCAATTTTTCTTTCTGGTCTCTGTTTGTAGTTTAAAGTTTTTTTTAAAAAAAGTCCAGACATTGTTCTTGGATCATCTTCTGACCAGGAAACTCCATTGTGTTGGCCCACTGCCATCCCTAGCATTGCATAAGGCTTAATTCCTATAATTTGTCCAAACAAAAGTATAAGAAATAGGTTTATGTGTGAATGTCTCTGGGACTGCAGGAGATATGCAGATTTCTTTGGGGGCAGCACTAACTAATGTACAGTGAGACCTTCATTGGCATATTGCAAATGGATAGAGCCTGCTCTGGATATTTCACTTCTGCATCATGCAAAGGCATAGGCAGTGGTTATGAAGCAAGGTTACTCATTCACATAATGGAGCCTTAACAGGAAGTAAGATTTTAATAACACATCTGAATGTGAAATGCAAAGATTTCCAGTGCTAACTTACCCAGCTTGCAAGAAAACAGAATTGCACGAGTAAGGGCACATTTTTGTTTTCATTCCTATGCTAACAGAAAAAAGTACCCTAAATGTACCTGCCTTGTCGTTCATACTTAAATGTAATGCAACATTTATCAAGCTCCTCTAAAAATACAGGCTGTCTCAGGGATGCTGAGCTAAATATATAGTTGAGATCATCATTTCCCTGTTCAACATCTACTGGAAGCACACAGCAAATCCTTGGTTTCACAGGTTGTTCTACTGTGAATGGTGTCTTGAAAGTGCCACCCTTTTCAGTGCTGGATGTCACCTGAACATCTTCTTAAACCACAGTCAATTAAAGACTGTGTGTCCATGCATGTGTGACACCTTATAAAAGGAATAGAGCCAGAAGCAGTGGAAAAGGTTAAACTTGTTTATCCCTCTCCCTTCCCTTCCTTGCTGGCTCCCAGCTTGGCACAAGTGACATTGCATGAGACCAGCCAACACAGTGTGAACTGTCACTGTCTGTGTCACACGTTTAGCACGTGTGAAGAGTATAAAGGCATGGTAGTGTGAACTTCTGCAATCTGTGTTTTCTTTTACTGAAAATGATCTACAGATTTCCGTGAATATTGTAAGAATACTAAGTAGTGGCTCACTCTTTAGAGGATCTTTTTGTATTGTTTGTATATACTGATCTGATAGACTTTTCTACATATAATTTGTATGGGCTTTTTTCTTGGCCCAAAATGTGTGTTATTGGGCAGGCAAAGAATCCCCAAAACTTCTCTGGTTGATTTCCTCTTTCTGTGAGGAGCAGTTGCTGTAAGGGATGCCAGTGCACGGGCTTTGACACATGATATCTCATCGAACTGACTTCAGTGCTGCAATGTAACATCATGAGATTTGACAATAACAACATGTAACATTTCAAGGGCCTGCATGTAGCTCGTGTCTCTTAGATCTGAGGAAAGCTTGCAAAAGCCTTTACAGTTTAGAATATTCTTTTTTTTTTTTGCATCCGGCTCTGACTGCCAGGTTAGTGTGTAGTTCAGTTTTTACTGGATGGGTGATGTTTGCAATCAGATCTTACCCTTTTTGGATGTTAATTTTTAGTGGTGAGATAACAGCCTCAGCCAGGCCTCACCCTGACAAAGCTCCCAAGTGCTCTCTGAACGAAAGTGACTTGTAGATTATTTCCTGTCCCTCTGGTCAGAGCTCTCCCCTCTAAGCTGGTGGTTTGTATTCAAATTAGTTTTTGGGGTTTTTTCATCAGCACTGCAGCAGTGTCTTTATTAAGACAAAAACATATATTGAGAGCTGACCGTGCTGACTGTGTACAGAGATACTCTGTGCAAAATGTTGGAGAATGCAAGGGAGAAAAGGGGAAGCAATTTTCCATTTGAGAGACAAGAAGTGAAGAGGAAAAGAAAATGACATGCTCTGCAGGCATAACAACTTTGTCTTCTTCCCCCTTAGGCCTTTACAGTCATGTCAAAATACACTATTCAGGTCATTTACTGATGACCTGTGAATGCCATGTCTATCACAGCCTTTCAAAATGTACAACTGACAAAATATTACCAATAAAGTTTAATTAGCAGAGCAACTGAAGATCTGGTAGCACCAGTAAAATGCATTAGGGCTAATACTGTGGGAGGTCTAGCTATGGGCTAAGGGATTACTCAGCTGAGATTGCCAGTGCACAGCTGATCTGGCCATTTCAAATTATCAGAAACCTAATTAAATGAAAACATACAAGCAGATAATGAGTGAGCTGTTGGCTAGAAAATCCTCCGATATTAAATCAGAAGTTTCCTTTGAGGCAGTTAAAATACAGTGAATATATCTTGTGCTGGGTGTTAATCACCAGTATTGTAAGTGAATCTGATATTGGCCTGAAGAGAGATTTTAAAATTGAGCTTCTGTTATGAACTTTCCAAAGTTCATACAGGGTCTTCAAGCCCTGTGCAGCCTCCCCCAGTCTGCTCCCTCCAGTCACAAACGACTGAGGCTGTTCTAGCCTGCATACATGGGTTTTAATTGCACCTAAAAGTCACAGCCTGATTACAGAATATCAGCAGGCCCTTGGGGAATAAAGTTTGGAGCAGCACTGACACATGAGCAAGCACAGCTGTGCTGAGAACACCCTCTCTGGCTCGGTTCGTTCTCTGTGGTGGGGTCTGTCCTTTTGGTTGTGGTTACAGCCTGTCCCAGCCCATGGGGTGGCAGTGAGGGCACTGGGGAGTGCTGTAGAAGGTGTATTTCTCCACTGGATCAGCTGAGACCATGGCAGGTGAGGTCAGAGGCCTCTCCTGGTGCTGGCTGGGCAGACTGTGCCATGCTGGACAGATGCCTTTGAGAGGGAAATACCCGGGTATGAGTGTATAAAATGTATAAAGGTGACTGTGAATACCATGTATGTTTTGGCCCAGGCATTGCTTATTTCTTTGATATGAAAACAGGTGATAAAATGCTCCACATATTCCACCAATTTGGTATCTTTTTTCCCCACCAGTTTCATTTCATTTGATTTTCCCTCATTTCATCTGCCCATCCCTTGGCAGCCTACTCGTGCTGGTGCTGTTGTCCCAGTAATAATCAGGCTTGAAGACAGTTGTTCTCCTGTGAAAGCTGAGGGATTGCTGGCTCTTGGCTTGCCCTGTCCCATGGGCAGCCCTGGACTCCTCAGTGGCCAGTTCCTGACCTTGCTGCCCATCTCCTGGCCCCAAACTCCCCTGGTTCCTGGGGCAGTGTTTTTGAGAACTATGGCTGCTTCTCACTGTCCCACAGCCCTTAATATGGGCTGTATTTTTGGTTCCTGGCCATGTGGCTTGGCTCTATTAAAACAGATGTTGGCCAGCTACAGCCTGCTTTGCTAATGGATTTGGATCACTCGGCATCAACAGCCTGTCTTCCTCTTTATTTACTGCTCTTCTAAGAATAGCTGTTTTCAAATTTAATTGTGGATGATGATGTGGATAAAAGTGTTAAACGCCCTGCGACCAAGAGCTGATCCCAGCAGGACCCCTCTGAAAACATACTGACTCAGTGGTTCCTGTTTAAAATTAGATTTTGACACCTGTCAGCTGATTTTTTATTTAACGTGTACTGTATTCACTTTATATCATTCTGGTTCCTCAATCAAAATATCAGCCGCCTTCCAGAAGTCTGTTCCATGGACACTGTTATCCCTGTTAACCACATCTGTTGTCTCAAAGATAGAAGGTTGTTTGACAGACACTGTTTTCCACAAAACCTTGTTGATTGCTGTTACTTATTTCCTTTCTTTCTTAATCATGTCCTGTCTCCGCTTTTCCATTATTTTGCTGGGATAGATGACAGGATGACAGGATTATAATTATCTGGGTTTCCCCATTTATCCTTTCTAAATATGCTTTTCTAGAATGTTCCCATTGTTCCACACTTTCTTTGAAAATAAACATGCAACAGTCCAGAATGCCTTCAGCCTTAAATATTTTCAAGCAAGTGTTCGAATATGTTGACTTGAAAAGTGAGAATCCAGGGATCTAAGGCCCTCCTAGGTGAAAACTGCTTTGAGAAGTGTCCTGGCCTTACCCTGTGGCTGTGACTTGATGCTCTGCTGCCTTCCCAGAGCCCTCGTGAGCTCACAGTCATGATGTTCTTCTGGAGGAATCCTGTGCTTTCTGTGTTACTGGTGTTGGTGCAGACAGCTCTGCCACTGCTCTCCTCTACTGCTGTAGTTACCATTCTCTTCCTGATAACACTCTTAGGTCTCATACACAATTTAAAAACAAAGAAAAAGAAAATACTTGTTCTTCACCTGGCTGGTTTGTGCGGCTCCCAGGTTTTGGGCTTTGCTTTGCCTCTGTTTGACTTTTCCATGTTCTATTTAATTTTAAATTCAAACCCCATATTTGAAGAAAAAATTCTTATCTTCCACAGAAGATGACATTATCTTAGGTCTTCCAAACACAGTTGCTGATTGCCCTCTCCTCAAACGCGATGATTTAAAAATCTGCTAGAGTAATGGTCATAAATCAGATATATTAAAGGTAAGGCTGTAGGAATATTTTGAGTATGTTGTGACAACTGGATAACATGACCTTCCTCTTTTAGGGTGGTTGGTGGCTTTGAGACTCTGACTGCTATGGAGAACGTGGAAAGTGACCCAAAAACAGACCGTCCCAAGGTACGTGTGAAGCACTGGGGGCAGTGGCCTCACATGGCAGTGCTGGTCACTCTGCTGACACTTCTTGAAACCAAAATAGGGGGACATGGCACAACTTAATCAGCAGACAGAATTACTGTTCTTCTGTTCTGCTTCCAGGAGGAAATAAGAATTGAGACAACAACGGTTTTTGTTGATCCCTATGAAGAGGCAGATGCACAGGTGAGGTTGCTTGCTTGGTTGGTTGAGGCTTTTTTTGAAAGGCCAAAGCTTTTCTGTGGAGAACTTTGCAACTTAATGCCTGTTCTTTGCACATGGGCAGCCCCCTGGCCCATCTGGTTGCCAGCTAAGATTAAGCAGCTGCCATTCAACATTGCCTTTTTGCCAGGATCCCGTTCGCTCTTTCAGTGGAGAGTTGCTCCTGTAACTGAGTCTGGCACAGCTCCCAGTCCATCAGGCTTCTGTTAGTTTCCTTTCAAACGCTCCCAGTAGCTGTGGGTAGCTGCAGGTGAGAAGAAAGGAGTCTTGCTGTAATGGCTGCAGACAGCCTATTTGTAGTGGCCCTTGAGGGCTGTGTCATAAAGCCTGCCCTGTAATCTCAGCAGCGCTGATTGCGGGTTTAGAGTGCTTTAAAGCTTCAAAGAATTGGAGACATTTTCTCCTTATTCTGCACTATCTCTTGCAACAGATTGCACCCTTTGCTTCCCACAGGTCGCTGCTGAAAGAGAGAAGTTCCAGGAGGAAGAAGAAGCAGCCAAAATAAAGGCTGAGGTAGTCCCACCAAAGAAAGAGGTTCAGACTCCTAAAACTTACCGGCAGGGGATTGGAAAATACATCAATATGGCTGCAGCGTGAGTTCTCTGTCCATCTGATTTTTGCTGAATATTTTAGGTGCCTTTCCTGCTGGATGCTGGCCCTATCCAGTGCCATTGCTCAAATGTTTGGTTTGGGCCAGCAAAGACACCCTCATGTAGTCCTAACAGTCAAGAGTTTACTTCTGTTGTTTTTCAAGGTCACACATTAACTGAGCTTTTCTTTTAGCCCTTGAACATGACCGAGTTGGTCTTTTGTTTGCTGACTTCAGAACTGTAGATACATTTCCAGAACTCAGAAGTCTTTGAGGAACTGTACTGTGTCACTTCCTACACCATCTTTTATCCTCTTCCTTTCCTGCAGCTATTTCTGAAGGCCATGGTCCCACAGATGTTTCTCTTTAGCAACTTCTGCCCTGTACAAAGTAGCTGCCCCAGGCCCCTGTCAGTTTGCTGCTCTGGTTCCCTGTTCAGCCACACAAACAGCTATACCAGCACAGCTGAAATGGCTGGAAAGGGGAGCAGGTTCCCAGGCTTGCTGTGGGAGCACAGGGCAGCTGGGTAGCTCCAGGGTACCTGGCTGGTTGGACAGGCTTATCCTAAAGCACCCTCTCCCAGACACCCTTTGTACCCCTGTCAGGATTGGCAGCACTGCTTTCTTTCCTAAGGACAGCACAGAATCCTGGCTGAGCAGCAGGATATGTTTTGGAAAAATTAAAATAAATGCCTTCCACTTGATTTTTAGCAGACTTCTCTAAGAGCATTTGCAAAAATGCTGTTGTCTGTCTGCTACATAAAGGCCTGTATTTATGCATACACAGATCTGGGCAGCCATTTAATCAGTTTATGTGTGTCTCTGTGACTTACAGGCATTGGCACAAGTGTGAGAACAGAAATTTGTTAGCTCAGATAGGTCAGTTTAGTGTGTCAGTAAACTTTTTCAGTTGCAGAATATTGCTTGTCCCTTAAAATACTATGTCCAGCTTAAAACTGCTGACATGTTGCACTCTTATTTACAGAGGAAATCCAGCAGTTTGTGGCTCTGTGGAAAAGACCAGGTAGTAAAGAAAGGACCTTCAGTCATTGCAGCCTGCTCTGGCAGATTTAGGGTTCTGTGTTCTCCCTATCAGCTACTGATATCTGACACTAAAGCCACAGCACATGAGCTGGCTGCACAGCATTCCCTGGGGTTGCAAGCTCTGCTCAAGAGAGGCTGATAATAGCAGCAGCAACTGCAACAGGCTGGGCTCAAGAGACCGGAAAGGATCTGAAAAGCTCTCCCAGCTGCTTTATACATAATTCCCCATAAATCCTTTTGCTGCCACAAGTGCAGGTGAGAAGGTGTGCAGAGAACTCATGGCTCATGTTTTCATGACCATGCTAAAAAAGTACAGCTGTTAAATCATCAGCTCTGGCCTGGAGAACTTACTGTGCTTTGAACACATTCCTGGGAGTGTTCAAAGCCTCATCCAAACCATCCCCATGGACTCATTCTCCCTCTTTTTGGGCATGCCAAAGGCCCCCATCCCCAACCCCTGCAGTCCCCATGCTGGCATGGAGCTTGCACTCCTGTCTAGCTGACAAGGGATGGGCTGGCTCCACTATAGCAGGTGCTGGGAGAGAACAGGCAGAACAGGCATCCAAACTGCCCTGGTCCCACTGGTAGTAAAGACTCCCTGAGAGCTGTTTTCATTCTGGCTGCAGGAAGCGCAGCGTGGAGGATGACGGGCCCTCAACCAGCACAGCTGTGAAGAAAGAGAAGAAGAGCACAGGCTTCGGGGACTTCAGCTCCTGGTAGCAGCATGGGGAGCCCAGCACTGGGGCAGCACAGCGCAAACAGGAGCCTCCCACATGGCCCCAGAGAGCCCAAAAGACAGTCTGTCCTGGGGAGGGAAGGCACCGGCCTGCCCTTCCACTGGCAGAGAAAACTGCTGCTTTGTTGAAGCTGGTTAATGTGGCTTTGTTTTCTAGAGAGCACATTCCCCCACTGCATCTTCCTCGAAGGCCGTTTTGTTGTTGTTTTGCAAAGCAGGGAGCAGGCAGCCCAGCTCCCCGGGGATCAGCTGGAGCCTTTCTCTGCATGGCTGGCAGCAGACCAGGCAGAGCCCAGCCTTGCAGGACACTGCTGCAGTGAACAGCTACGGTGGTGAAAGAGCTCCTTTTACAGGTAATTGTTCCCAGACGAGCCAAGTGTGCCAAGCAAGGGAATGAATTAATGTGCTGGGAAGTGCCTGTGCTACTGGAGAGCTCTATGGAGGGGCTCCAGCCTGTCCTGCCCTTACCTTCCAGCTGCCTCCTGCTGGTTCTCAACAAGGACCAATTTTGTCTCATTTTTGCCAGGATCCTGTCTGGACTGACTGCTGTCAGTCTCTGAAGGGTCTCGCTCACTCCAGAACGAGCCCTCTCTGTACCTGTTAAAGCCTCCAGCAGCCTGGGAAGCTGCAAATCTACATGAGGATCCTGGGGCAGCTGCACCACTTACTCCTCCCAGTGGCTGCCCTTCCCTGAGCCACTGGACAGCCAGAGGTGCCAGGATGCACCAGTTCACACCTGCCCTCAGGTCCCAGAAACTACAGCCTTGAGCAACTGAGCAGGCATAGAAACAACTCTTTTGTTTGGTTTTTTTAGCACCCATCCCTAAAGCCTGGTCCTTGCAGGGTAACACACCCCATAGTCTACTCTGACGTCAGGCTTCCCATCATTGGGGAAAACCACATAATATAGCTGACAGGCATCCCAGATATTTCCATTACATATCCACAAATTATTAGGAATCTTAATAAAGGCCTTATGGGGTAAAGGTATATCAGCCTGTGAAGTTTTAATCCCAAAGCATCTGTGTGGTACCGTCACTTAGACGTAGCAGCCTAGATCCTGAATATCACTTTTCAGTTCATCTTAGGTGTCTTCAGATAAGAGAAATGCCCTCCCTACCTCCTGTGTGGCTGAGGAGAAAGTTTTGTAATCCTCTTTGGAACAATACATTTGTATCGGTGGTTTCATTCTTTAAGAAAAGACTCCATTTATAGGAAATTGCTGTAAAAACTTTTGGAAAATATTTTGCATTAAATGCTTTTATTTTCTTTTGAGTGCTTGACTTTGACTGTTCAACTGTTGTTTCCAAGATCACAGCATTGCAAAGTTGATTGTTGTACAAGGAAATGATTAATTCCTGCTTTTTAAGATGCCCATAAGGAATTCTGGGATCTCTGCGGATATGATTACATCTTTGTTAAATCATAGGAAGTTCAAATTAATTTGAAAGAATAATAGGGGGAGTTTGTTTTGCAAACGTCTAAGTTTGAAATAACACGTGTTTGATTACTGGAATGGGATATGATGGTACTTTCCTAAAGCTGAGTTTCTTCTGTCTTATTGGAACCTCTTTGTTTCTCCTGCACTGGCCCTTTCATGATAAATTGTTATTGATCCCCTTTACCTAACTCGTACTTCAGCACACTTTTGAGTAGTCAAGTTCACAGCATTGCTAGAGCTGGGATAGGCAATTTTATGAATCCATAAGGATAAAGTGCTGGTTTGGTACTAGATTAAAATGGAGACTATTATGAACAAAAGGAGCTTTTGATTACAAGGAAGGCAGCAGAGGTGTGGCAAGGGCTCCCATTTCAGCAAATCCTTGCTGCAGCTTGATCGGAGGGGCAGATTCCTGTTGTGGCAGCAGGCGCTAGAGACAAGTGCCCGCTTTCCCTTTCTGTTCCAGCTTTTTGGCAGAGCTCACTGCAGTCCCTGAAGGACCACTGCTGTGCACAGTGCAGAGGGACTGCTGCCCTTCCAAGCACTGCCTTTGCACTGCCCCTTTCCTCACCATTTCCCACCCTAATAGCAGACACAAAAGAAAGAACAATTTCCTGACTGTGAGGAAGGGCTGAGCGTGACCCTTTCAGTTTTGCACCAAGCAGGGGTGAAGGTCTCCAGCCACGGTTCACCTCTAGACCTGGATCCAGCTCTCTGGCCTGCTGGTGCTCCCAGCTGCTGTCAGTGGCTCCCAGGCTGGGGGACACTGGCTCTGGCCCATCCCCAGGGTGCTGCAGTGGCCCTGGGGTTTGGCCAGTGCCCAGTGCTGAGTCAGCAGCCAGACTGGGCTTTGTGAGAGCTCTGTGGGGCCAACACTGTCACTGTTCCACCACAGCCAGACCCTGCAGTGGAGTTTTGTCCTGCAGAGCCTCACCTCTGCTCTCTCCCACACTTGTAATTCTGCGTATTCAAGTAAATTTCTTTTTAATTTTACCTTCCCTTCTGGTCATTAGAATCCACAGGGCCAGTGTGACACAAGCTCTTCTCTGAAACACAGCAGGGGCACAGAGAGCAGGGCAGTGCACTATATGCCTCATTTTTCCAAAACCTGGCTCTTTTCAGGGTGACTTGCAGTTTCCACTGCCTGAGCCAGGAAAGGGGAGGATGGAGGCTGTACTGAAACCCTTTTTTCCCCTTTCATCACTTGGTTCTCCAGCAAAGATGGTGTGTTAAGGGAATACCCAACCAGCTCCTGCTAAGGCCAGAGGGATCAGCAGAAATTGTGCAGCCTTACTACAGGAACTCACTCCTGGGAACCACTGTGCTGTTTGTAAGCACATTTTTACATTCTTTGACACCTTTCCAGTAAATGTGCTTAGAGAGAAAAAGTAGGATTTTAACCAGGGGCTGAAGAAGCTTTTGTTTGGCCTTGATTAGAATAACACCAGCTCTCTCATACTTTGCACTGCTCCATACCTGAGTTGCTCTGCTGAAAGGCACTGGGTGATCAGTGAATTCATAGTTTTCTGAGATCTGGCACCATTGCAGAGAGCAAAAGCACAAAACAGCCTTGAGAAGGCAGTGGTGTGTGGTGGGACTGGCAGCTGGGGCTGATTGTTTCCATACACAAATGGGGGCTCATGGGGGACTCAGCTCTTCACCTCTGCTTTTTCTGGCGTGAATTCAGCCTGGCCCCTCAAGGAGCAAAGTATTGTATGTGTGAGAAACAGCACAGATTAAACAGTTTTTCACGCCAAGTAGTTGCAACTCTGTTACCATATTTACCAAGAGAAAAAGCCAAAAATAGTATTGTTCAGTTTAATTTTGCCTGTTTCCTGCTGTTTTGAATGGCTGCACCCCAGGAGCTCAGACTACCAGTTGCTCTGCTTCAGCATCACATGGTTGATCATGGTGGTACCCCTCTCATGCAGGGCCACAATCTGTGAGAAGTCAAACTGTGTTTGAAGGTCTCCAAGGAAATCCTGCTTTTCCCTCCAACTCCTTTCAAGACACAGCTGAGCCCACCATGGGCTGTGAGTCCCCTTGGCTGTTGGTAGAGTCACAGGCATGGCCATGGCTACCCTGCAGGTGGAGGGAGCAGCTGGCGGATAAACCACTAGGTTTTAAGTATCAAATATTTCTGGGATCCCCCTGCCACCCATTGCCAGCAACGTTTGGAAAGAACAGGATGTCGGAAACCTAGCACAGGAAGCATCTTTTATAAGCAAGAGGAGGGGATTTGCCAAAACACCCCCCAAGTTTCCACACTGTTTGCTTTGGAGGAGGCAAACAAACGCCCTCAGACGGCACAGGAAGAGGCGGCAGCGCCGGGCCCGGCCGGATTACACCACGGCGGCGCGGCCGGGGAGCTCTCACTTCCTCTCTTTCTTTGGGAAGTGTATTTGTTATCCCAGCCTTGTGGAGGATTTAACCAGCCTGTGCTGGGACTGTGGGGAAGGGGCCAGAGCCATGGCCCCGGGAGGGACATTCCCACTGAAGGGGCACGCAGCTGTTCGGGCGGGAGCTGGTGGTGGCGGGCCGATGGCGGGCGAGCTGAGGCCGGGGGACCCCCTGCGGCGAAGCTGTGGCGCTGGTGGCCTGACGCCATTTTGCTTCAACGCCTGAAGCCCTCGGCCCTGAGGCGCTGAGCCTGAGGGGCTGCTGTGGAGCGGGGGCCGCGCACGGAGCCTCGGCAGGGCCGGCACTGACAGCCTCCCGGGAGCTCAGGCACTGCAGCCCGGTGACTTCATCCTCTGGAAATAGCAACCGAGGAGGAACCATCTCTGTCGCCACCGTACCCGTACAGACACAGAGGCACTGGCTGCTGCCTGCGCTGCTGCCTGCACCCGGTCCCAGCACGGTAGCTGGGTTAGCTCCAGGGCGGGAGCAGCCCCTCCGGTCTTGCCCCCAGCACGGACACGGCTGGAGCTGCTCCACACAGGACACCACAGGATGGGGCTCCGTGGCTGCACAGCGCTGGTGGCGTTTGGCAGCCGGCAGCCCCACGAGGGACAGTGCACGATGCTGCTGCAGGAGTCGGTGAAGTCAAAGTGTGTGAAGGCCAGCGAGGTCACAGCTGTATCGCCCCAAACAGCAAAGACAATACAATTTGCACTCAGCCAATAATGGCTCCTTGCCTAAAATGTGTATTTCCGAAAAGGCACCTGATTCGCTGCGAAGGCTTCAAGGGAAAATGACTCCTGCATTTCCCCTGGTTGCAAAGTAAAGCAAAGCCATGGCAGCAGCTGGCAGTGGCTGTTTCAGGTAACCGGGGCCCTCTCTCATCACTGGTGAGCTGAGTCTTCCTCAGGTTTGTGCTGGGGCAGCTCAGAGCAACCCCTGAACATCCTAACTATGGCTCTGCCACAATGGCCGGGGATGTTGGAGCTCCCATGGAGCCACTCTGTGGGTGTCCATTCGGGGGTTTTCCAGGGGAACAGTGCAGGGACAGGACTTGTGGCACCGGCGCCAGTGTGAAGGGCTGGTGTGGGCACAAGGCAGGTGTCCCACAGGCACCAGTCCCTGCATCCACCTGCCTCATCAGTCATGGCAGCCCTTTGCTGGCCACTGCAGGACAGGCTGGCAGGAGCTGCTGCTGCCAGCACGATGCCTCAACTGTGGTGAGAAAAACCCTCCCCAGCCCCACATCCCCAGGCTGGGGCAAGCCCATGGCACAGGCCAGCACCTGCCCCCTCCAGCATTACTGTGGAGCTTTCAGGGGTTAAAGCATCTCTCCAGGCAGGTTTGGAGAAGGGCTGTAGGACTCTACTTGATTGTGAGGGGAAGAGAAAGCACAGAGGGCTCCAGGAGGGGCTGGGACTGATCGATCTGCCCAAGGGAGGAGAAAGCGAAGTGGGGATCGGGGCAGCTTCCTAGGCCCCTCTATCATTCCTGACGTCACAAAGAGGCCAAATCTTCCATTTTCTACAGAAAAAATGGCTCATCAGCAATCACAGCAGGCTAGGTTTGACAGCTCATAACTTAATGGCTTTTAAAAAATAGCCACAGCCTGTTTTAAACACTGGTCAAGGTCTCCTCTGTCCTTCCCCCTGGAAAGCCTTCGCAGCTCTCACTTCTCTGATTTTAGATACTTTCCCTAATCTTTGGCCTTCATTTATTAATGGCTAATTATATCTATTTGCTTTAGTGCCAACATTGTCCTTTAGCTTGAATAGCTTTTTTGCCTCCCTAATGTTTGCTTCCCAGCGCTATTTATAGGCAGCAATTGTATCCCCCTACAGCCACTGTTGTGTTTGGCTACACCAGCTCTGAGCCTTTGGCCTCCTCAAACAGCCCTCCTGCCTCCCTCAGTGTCCCCTTCATGAGTGGAGGGGCTCAGATGGGCCCCCAGCCAGTGCCTGGCTCTGGGAGAAACAAGTTGAGCGTCAGCACTGGCCGTGATGCTTTTGGGGCAGGAACCTGGGGGCAGAGGAGTCCTCAGGGAGTCCTGTGAGGTTATTTTTTTAGGCAGCCCCATGGAATTACTTTTTTAGGCAAAGGCAGGAATCACTCCAGGCTCCTTTTTTGCTTTCCCTCTCCCTCCTTCCACATTTCTGTGGGGGGAGAGGAGCGCCCGGCAGCACGGCCCACCAAGGCAGCGCGGGAAGGCGTGTGATTCCTCGCTGCACTTTCATCCGGGATGAAAGGGATGATAGAAAACATTTGTTTTTGTGATAAAAGCAATTGACCCGGGAGGAATCCGCTTCCCCAGGGTGGCCTGCAGCAAATCGCGGAGATAAGGCACAACAGGCAGCAAACACCAAGTGCTTCCAAGCCTCGGAGCAGCTGCAGAGCAAAGCCCTCCCTGGGTGGAAGGAAACCCACACTAGGCTTCCACAGCTGCTCCCAAGTCCAGACATCACGGCCAGAGTTGGTTTTAGTGGATTTTGTTTGGAACAGGAAGATCTGCAGAGAAGGACACTGGGTTTTGGGGGTTCTTTTTAATGAATGGCCAGATTTTTTTATTGGAGACATCTTCACCACAGATCTCAGCCGAGCTTTTAATAGATGGGTTCCTTGCCAGCAGCAATTGCAAATTGATTGCAGCAGAAATGGCAAGTGAAGACAAATATAGTGCAGGCTGCCTGCAGGGAGAGTGCGCGGAGGAAACTTCGGATGCTATTTTTGGTGTTTTGTCTCCACTGCTTACAGTATTTGTAATCTTTGGTTTTCCTTAAAAAACTGGGGTTAGGATTTTTTTTTTTTTTNTTTTTTTTTTTAAATTTTGAGAGGTTAAAAGAAGTTCCATTCTCTGGAGAGTGTTGGGTGCCATGTCCATGCCCAGCTCTGTGGAGTTGCTGGGTGCTGTGGCCCTGGTTGGTCTGGCAGGAGGGTGAACTGGCGCTGCTGCTGCTGCCTCCATCCCCTCCCCTGGGACCAGAACCGGGCCTGTCTCACTCCCAGCCGCTGACACAGAGCCAAACCCTGATTTCACCCCAATCCGTGGGAACCTCGTGGGGGGTGCAGGAAAGTACAGGACTCTGTCTCATAAAGAAAGGAAATTCTCCCACGCTGCCGAGCCATGGCTGCACCACTGGGGCCAGCAGCAGCAGCCCCAGCACTGCAGTGATCTGCACTGCTCAGCATCAATGCACTGAGTTGCCCTTGGTCCCAGCAAGCTCCAGGAGCTGCAGCAGCCAGAGGCTCCTGAAACACAGGGAGACCCAGGGGGGTGCTGCAGGTGAAGCGCTTGACCTGGAGAGTGTCAGCTCAGGACTGCAAAATCATCAATCCAGGTGTGACCAAGAGTCTGTGTGCTGGAGTCCACCTGCAGGGAGATGGGGAGCAGGGCACTGGGAGTCACTCCGATTACTTGGCAGAGCAGGAAAACACTCCAAGTTTTTGCTGGGCTTGGGGAGCCACAGCTGGATGACACTGGAGTGATGTTAAAGGCTGATAGCCTGACCTTCTCAGACCCAGGGAATGGTCAGGACATGGTAGCAGATTGAGGCACAGTCCAAGGACAAAAAGCAGAGGTTTCTCACTGACACGTGTCCAGGGTGTGAGAGATAAAGCTGTGGTTAGAAATAAAGCACCAGAAGTGCTCGTAAAAGTGATAAGCAAGAACAGGGAAAATTTGGGTTTAACTACGGAACAGTGAAATAAAAGCAGCTCACAGCAGGGTTGGCTGTGACCACATGGCCAGTGTCCACCTGGCAGTGTAGGATGCTTGCAGCAGCAGCTCAGGGGAGACCATCAGCATCTGGCAGCATTTTGAACCATGGGATAGGGTTTATTTGCTACAAAGGAGGCTTCCTGGTATGAGAAGCCCCAGATGTTCTTCTGCCATCTTTTTAAACATCCCTATTTGTGCAGACCCTGTTTTACCTCGATTTGATCAAGCTGCAATCTGGCATTCACTAAAAAATCCCTCTATTTCCCATGCTTGCCTTTAAACAATTTAAAAGACCCCCTCTCCACCAGCATGCTGGATGATGCTGGCAATGGAATAAAGACAGCAAAAATGGGAAAAAGAAATTGTTCATCAGTGGCTCAGTGAGCCCTTTAGCAGAGGGCACCTGAGGCGCTGTCACACCAGGCCAAGCTGAGGTTGCGTATGCAGCACAGCCCAAGGCTTGTACCCAGATGCTCAGCATTGCCCACCATGAGCCAGGGTGGGCTGTGGCTGCTGACCACCCCTGGGAAGAAAAAAATTTTTTTAAAAGTTTAAAAAAACTTCTAAAATGTTTTTAAGGCAGTCACTATCATCCACCTCTGATAACTCTGTACCAGCCACCCGACCTGCAGTGCTGCGCCCACAGCCCTGCTGTAGACAGGAACAGGATCCCAGTGCCCCACAGTGCTGCCTGTCCTGCCCCACTGGGCACCTCTGGGAGAAGGGGCTGAGTGCCAAAGCAGGAACATACCCTCTGCTGGGGGTTTCCCAGCTGGGAAGACTTTCAGCTGGCCTTGCTGGGGCTGGAATGTGCAGATGTACCAGGGAGAAGCACAGCAGTGCTTGGGAGCAGTCCAAGATAAATGCATTTGGTGCCACACGCGTCTGCCTGGCTCCACCACTGGCACAGGCACTGGCACTGGAACTGCACCACTGCAGGGTGAGGCTGTTGACCAGACAAACCCCTTTTTGGGGCTGCAAAGGTCTCAGGGGCAACACACGCCAGCTCAGCCCCCCCAGGAGGTTATTTCTCAAGAGAAGGCAGCTTGTGGAGGAGGTTTTCGTGGCTGGGGATCAAAGTCCCTGGCAGCCACCCAGATTCCCAGTATTTAGCTGTTTCACAGCCCGGGTCTGCAGCTGGGTTTGTGTGCCAGGCCGCGGCAGGAGGCGGCAGGGAGGGGGAGCCCAGGGCTTGCAGGGGGAGGAGGGCCCAGCTATCCCAGTGCTGGGATGCTGAAGTCAACCCTCTTACCTCTCCCCAGGAAACATGAAAATGCTGGTCAAGCCCCCTGGGAAGGGCAAAGTGGGAGGCAGGGATGTTTGCAAAAGGGGCTGACAGTGAACAGGATTCCCAATCTCCACCAGTCACAGGGAAGCAGCTTTTCTTTGTCCAGCAGTGGGGGGCATCGTGTCCAGGTCCTGCAGCATCTCAGCTAGTGGGAGCATGGCTGGACCTTCCCTGTCCTGATTTGGACACTGGCAGCCTCACCCCAGGAAATAATCCTGCTTTCTCCATCCTGCTCCATATCTGTCAGTCCTGGGCTGTCTCCCAGTCCCCAGTGCTCTCAGGATCTCAGCTGAATAAGCACATTTTTCACCGTGTTTGTGGCTGCAGACCTTGTGGAGCTCTGGGAGGAGGCAGGCAGGGACACAAGGAAGACGTCAACTGACTTTTACAGCTTTGATTAGTTAAGAGCATATATTTACATAGTGAACAACCTGGAGGGTAACATTTTAAGACACTGATGTATTTCCCCCTCCCAGGCAAACAGCATGCTTATTCCCACAGGGTCTGTGGGGTGGGACACAGAGCTCGGCTCCCTTGCCAGCCCCACTCCCAGTGCAGACAAGGAAACCATAACACCACCCACCCCCCCTTGCCAGGACTAAGTAATTGTTCCTGGTTTCTCCTCTGCCCATCACAGTGAGGCTTCTCCCAGGTCTGGTCTTGCAGGGCTGTAGTCGGTGCTCCCTCCCTTGTTTGCCTCTGTTGGTTTTCCATTTCATCTGGCCGTAGTTCCCTAGCCAGCTGTTTGGGGTGGGGGGGTGTCAGCTGTCACCTCCCCGTGACTGTAAGTGGCAGCAAAGGGCTGGGTGTCACCCGCCATTCCCATTGCAATCCGGGGCTGAGGGAGCACGGCTCGCCCACACTATCGCTAATCCCGCCCGCGCCGCTGCCGGACACTGTCGGCAGACACTGGGCTGGCAAGAAACCAGGCTGGCACTTGCCACAAAAAAGGTTAGGAAACTGTCAGGTTTGGGGCCAGGAGCTGTTCCTGCTGTATTATTATTGGCAACTTCTTTTATAAGGAGAAACAACAAAATTATGAATAGATGTAAAGAGCAATGTGGTTTTTTCTCCGTCCAACTGAGCTGTCAAGGATAAATCACTGGGTATTTTTGCAAACACATGGCGAGGCTGGGGAAATCTGCTGGGAGCTGGAGCACTCAGGTCAGGGCTGTCCTGCCAAGAAATGATTACAGCCTGTCCTGGGGACAGAGGAGCGGGGAATGGGGCCAAGAGGTGTCTCAAGTCCAGGAGTTAAGATTACAGGCTGTGGGGTCAGCAAAACCCTCTGTGCTCTGGGTGGCACCTGAATCCTTTCCAGAAAGGAAACCACCTGGGGCCCTGCTGGGCCTGGCACAGGGCCTTTGGTGGGGCACAGGGGGCCTCCAGCAGCCTTGCCAGGAGATGGCAGATGCTCAGGAGAGAATTAATCAGTCAATATGTGGCATTTCTGCCCAGCATTGAGATGAAGGTCTTGGCTCCTGCCATCACACGTGTCTGGGGGGCAGGGTGCTCCCCGGACCCACACCAGGCTGTGTCCCACAAGCCCGGAGTTGGAGTGATTAGAAGTGGACCCCCTGCTCCCGACCCTCTGCCTGGAGTTGCACAGAGGCAAGGTGAATATCTTTGCAGACTGTGACCTCCCCGTCAAAGCACAGATGAAATTTGTACGGTTCCTGTCTTAAAAAAAAGAGTGGCAAGAGTAGGTTAAACATCCAGCTCAGCACAGTGCCTGGAGTCTGTTGGAGCAATTAATCTATAACAAAGCAGTTACACATTGCTAGAGCTTGGCCTGTTGGGGTTTTTAGCATCCATGTGTTTTTCCAAGGGAGAGGGCTCACACACGCCCCACTCACAGGGCATGGCTGCTCTGTCAAGGGATCAGTGCCAGCCTGAGCTTCATTCAGCCCAGGGCCCAGCTTCCTTAAAATCAATCCCACGGAGCAACAAGGCCACAGGAGCAACAGCAGAGCCAAACCAGAGTCACTCAGAGCTTGTACCAAGGGGACACTGTTGGAGGTGGTGCAGGGGTGGTGGCAGAGTGCTGGGGGATGGGGAGCAGGGGGACAGTCCTCTGGTCTCCATCCCTGCCTATCCAGTAAGTGCAGCATCCATCCCATAACCTCCTTACATACAGGCAGTTCCCTGCCAGCACCCCACATCCCAACAGGCTCCAGTACATCCAGGCACAGGCACTTCCTGCCGGGTTTAGGCAGTGCTGGGGCTGGCAGTGCTGACCACAGGGAGACTTCCCTGGGAGAACAGCAACAACCTTCACTTCTCTCTCCAGTGTCTGAGGGCATCAAAGATTTGTGTAGCACAGCTTCATGCAAATGTGGGGAAAAGTGCAGAAGAGGGGTAACTACGAGCTCTACTGACACTGCTGCTGGTGCCCAGGGCAGATCTCACTGACCTGTGATGTGAGGGGTGGAGATCCTTGCACAGCCCGGCTGCTGCCCTTGCCTCTTGGACAGAATTCAAGTGTGGGACCTGCCTGGCTCGGAGGAGATGAGCTTGGTTTTCAGAGCGGACATGCAGAGAAACCAGAGAAGTTTCCATGAAGCCTTCACACTGACAGGGTTGGGTGAAGCCCTGGCTCTTGTTACAACTCCTGGGATTTTGGAGTGACAAAACCATGGCATGTTAATGCTCACAAACAGGCGCCACAACAGCTTGTGTGGGCAGAGGGCTCAGATGTTGCATCTTGAACCAGCCAGGCTCCCTCCCAGGCACCAGCATCAATCCTGCCCCCAGGAAGGAATTATGTCCCAGCCAGCATAGTCAGGCCATGGTATTGCTGGACATGAGCAGCGCACAAAGCCAGTAACTGCTCCTGGATGTCAGGCTTTGTCTGATTGTGGCACAGCAGAAAGGAGGAGCCAAGGAGAAGAGAGGAAAGGAGAAAAAAACCTAAAAAGAGAAAAAGAAAAGAGAGAGAAGATGGGGGGGAAAAGGACAAAGAGAAGAGCCAAAAGATGCAAAGGAAAGCAATGGCAAGGGGCAGCCCTGCTGCATGATCAGGAAAAGACTGGAAAAAGTTTTGGGGGGCTCCCACCCCCTGAGAAGGACAGCCTGGGCATGCTGCCCATGTCCCATTGCTGCAGCTGCATCTCAGATTATGTTCATTGCATTGAAATAATTTTTCCTTTCAATGCCACAAGCCTGAGCATCAAACAGGCCCACCGCAGTGCTCAGCAGTGCATGTCCCAGGGTTGGGGCTGGTTTCCAGCAGGAGCTTCCAACTCCATCGCCTGCTGCCCTGGGCAGTGCCTGGCAGCCGAGGAGTTCGGCAGCCAGGGAGCTGTGCCCAGGCACTGCTGGTCACAGCCAAGGCAACCCCTGGGCTCCAGCAGCTCCAGCACCCCACTTGTATGTGCAGGCTGTGTCCCACTGCACCATTCCAAAGGGCTGTTTTGCATCCATAGTGCAAATGGGAAAAGCAAAGATTAAAAACACTCCCCCCACCCTCTGGCATAGCTGCAAACGCTTCGTCATGCAAACCTCTGCGTAATGGTCACTGCTGTGCTGATTTAACCAGCCCTGCGGGCTGGGTGTCTGCTTGCCAGGCCAGCTGCTGGATTTCTAGGAAACCAAGGGATGAGGCAGGTACTTTTAATGCAGGTTTGTGGGATGATGTGATCAGATGCAGAGCAGTGGACCAGGACCATGAATGCTTGGCCACCACCCTGTGGTGTGCTGGGCAGGAGCAAAAGCCCTTGAGCAGGAGAAGCTGCTGCTGCCAAGGCCAGACGTGAGTGAGACATCCACACCCAGAGTCCCGTGCGGCAAAATGAGTCACTGCCCTGTGCTGGCAGCATCCAGCACGGGACACTCTGGCTCCACACCCCTGTGGGCCTGCTCAGTCCAGGATGAGCAAGATGGGGCTTCTTCTCTTGGCTACACTGCTCAGGATTTCAGCCAGCAGGACCCATGGCATGGGGTGAATCATGATGCCAGTCCCACGTCTGCCCTGCTCACTTGCATTAGCCTTTGGGTGACAAGCCCTGGGGCACAGAAAGCACTGCCAGCCTGAGCTCCCCACTGCCTGCCTGTCCCTCGGCATCCTCTCCCAGCTGGGCAGGGACACTGAGCTGCGCAAAGCAGCCCTATGGACCAGGAACCACCAAGGCAAATCCCCGGGTGGGGCTCAGCCGCAGCATCCCCTTCATGAGCAGTCAAGACACTGCTGAGCATCAGGACAGCCCCCACCGACCCCACAGCATCCTCCAGCCGAGCCCCTGTGGGAACTGGATCTCTCCAGCCAGCGCCTCAGTGTCTAAATATCACCGTGGGCCGCTGGGAGCCTCTAGAGCTCCTGTGGCAGGAGGAGATTTAGCAGCCCATTGCCTCGGTAACACCCCCTGCCTGCGCTCAGCCGTGCCCGCGGGTGCTGCAGCACTTTGTGAGCGATGGGTTTGCATTTGTACAGCGCCCTTTGCCAGAGGGATCTCCGTTAATGCTGCAAATGTCACATACTTGTGTGGAGGCTACACACATCAGTCACATCACCCCACCTCCGCAACACATCAGGTCCTCCGAGATGGAATCACCCGGGGAATGGTGGAGAAGAGGCACATGCAATTACCCCAGCTGGAGTTTAGCCACTATGTGGGCAAAGCCTCTGCTCTTGTGAAGCTGCCCAGAAAGTTTTGACTGTCACACATCTTCAGGACATTCCTTTCTGATCTGAAAGCAAACAGACAGGACCAGGTATTGCATTTGTCTCCAGAAAAGCAGAGATCACTCTTAAATCTTCAGAAATTACCGAATTTGAGCTGACGTTGGGATGTATTTCTATGCAGATGAGCCTTCGGTAAATCTAGCACTCACAAGTAAGGTGCAGCCAGGTCTTGGCATCAATCACTATCACAGGTCTGTCTCACGAAATACAGGCAGCTATTCCTGCCCAGACAAACGTGACAATCAGTCCCCTGACCCAGTAAATGCTGTGACCAAGAGGGGTTTCTAATAAAGGCCTGGGGATCACAGCCTGTACAGTACGGACAGCTTTGCTGGATTAGAAACCTGATTAATGGCCTCAAGGGAGATTAGAAATTGCTATTTTGAGAGGGGGTTTTCATAGCAGGCTCTGTGTAATCGCCAGCGCCAGCGGGACAGCCTTATCCTGGCTGTTTTCTGGGGGAGCCGACACTTCTGGGAGCCCTGGGAGGCCAGGCCAGGGAGAAATATTTGTCTCTGCTAATAGCTGTGTTTATGTTTGCTGCAGAGCTCATCGCTGGCTGACCACAGCAATTACACGGGGGAGGCATATTTACATGTTTTAACTCTGAAGCATTGAGCAAACAAGGCAAGATAATCATTAACTTCGGGAGCTGTTAACCTTCAGCGTGAGTTTTGGCCAGTAAAGGAGAGATCTGCCAGAGCAAGGTCTCTATTTTAGTAAACATTGAAAGAATGACGTGAGAAAGCTTTTGTTTTTGTATATTATGAGTAGCTAATTAAAGGACATTAATTTGTGTTTTCAGCCTCGATTTTCATTGCAGAAGAGAGGGATAAGGGGGGGGGGGGATTAAAAAAATACATTTGCTTCATCAGCTTGGAAGCAGGAGGAGTAGGGGCAGTAAAGCACAGCATCGCTGGAAGGCTGTGGGTCTGCCGCTCATACATGCTCATTTGCTGTTGATTATCACGCCAAAGAAATTGTATTTAGATCTAAAACCTTCTGCAAGAGCTTAATCAGTAAAGCAGCGATAGTTTAGGAGCAAAGACCTGCACCTTGTCCTCTGCCCTTGAGGTTCAGGGACTGGCCATGCTGGCTCCCAGCACAGGGCTGCACACCCAGCCAGGCAGGGTGGGAGCACAGTGGCTCCCTCGGGTTGGTTCGGCACTGCATCAAACACCGTGAAATATCCGTCTCATGCCTGACCACAAATCGTTATTGCTGCCCCTTGGGTAACACATTCTGTGGGGGAAGGAAGAGGAACAACAAAAAGGCAAAATTCTGCAGACTTTGGACTCTTATGGGTATCATAAAAAAGTGGGGAATTGAGGAAGGAGGAAGATAAAAGAGGAAGAAAAGAAGGGAAGATAATTTAGGTGGACAAGGAGAAGCAGATTTTCAATCAGTTATACTTGATAACAAAGTGGAACGTGCCAGCCAGTCAATAGTGCTTGTTTGACCATCAGTGGGAAACAGATGACGAATTCATCTATAAGGAGATTACAGCCAGAAACAGCCTCTTGCCCCAACGAGCAGCTGCTGGGAGCTGTGGGTTGCCAGCCCAGCCTGACCTCGGGCAGTGCACAGGAGGCTTCGCTCGCTGCCCAGCACAGGCTGTTCGGGCAGGGGCACATCCTTCTCCGCAGGGCACACGAAAAGCAGGGTCATTTGCCATTTAACTCAAGGCGGGGAGAGGGAGAGTTTTGGGAGGGGCCTGAAGTGTCACAAAATATCACCTTTTCCCACGGATCTGCACTTGTGCTTGGTCTGCGGCGCAGGCTGTCAGAGCCTTAGCGATTCAGCTCTTTCCCAGGCAGAGCCACCCTCGCAGCGCTCAGCAGTCGCTCCTCACCCTCCTGTCCCAGTGCCCCACATACCTTTCGCACACGGGCTTTATGGCTCTCAGCACGTGCCCCTCTAAGTGGTTTCATGGTGTTCAGGAGTTCCACTTTAACAGAATGAAGGTTCACTGCGATAACATCAACAGGTTTCCCCTGCGCATGGCAGAGAATCTATTAATATTTGTTTAGGAAATATATTTGTTTAGGAAAGCCCCCCCAGTCCTCAAAGGCACGTGTTTTACAGCTCCAACCCAGCCCCCAGATGTAGCAATTTCCCCAGGGCCCAATTGCAAAACAAGCTGCTCTGGCCCTTGGCAGCCCTGCTCCCTGTCACAAGATTCTGGGCTTCTAGTGGGCTTTTAAAGAAAGTTTTGGAAAAAAGTTTGTTTGCACAGGCAATGCACAGAGCTCCTGCAGTTGGGGTTTGTTGTTTTTTTCCTCTAAGTGTTGCACCTCTGTGGAAGTGGTTTTATATGATTCCATACTGAAACATTTTGAATAATCTTTTTCTGCAGAATAAAGCTTATTTGATTTTGCTTTTAAATGGACAAATACCTCCACTCACAATTCGAACACAGCTATTAATGCCACTCAAATAACAGCTAAAAAAATCCCAAAACTTCTACCATAATCAGGCAGTTTAATCCACTGGAGTTTTAACTCTACAACATTTGAAACGTAAGAAAAACGTTGCAGATGCCCAGTACAGCATTGCTGCTCTGTTGTCAGCTCCAGGTCCCAAATTGGAAGATTTCACTCATGTTGTAAAACTAATTTAACTTCCATCAGGTGTAAAACAAAGCAGATGATCATAGCTAATCATGTCAAAAAAAGGTTCTGAAAATTAAGTAACATTCACAACCCTTCCTGCAGGTACAGGGCAAGCCATGATATTCCATGCCATAATGGACTTTGCATACACGTACATGTTTTCATGTCAGGATGCAAACTCCATTTTGAATAAAGGGCTAGTTTGGTCCTGCTTGAGCTAGATAGAAACCACTGAAGTCTATTTGGGCAAGAAAGAAAGTTAAGCTATGCTTACTATTAAAATACAGAAATCAGACCATGAAAAATCTACTCATTATTTCATTAAACAATGAAAAACTTGTATTGTCTGCTTTCTAGAGTGATCTTTACTAAGTAAAATCTTCAGACAGTCAGGGTAGCATAGCTTAAACTGCTACCAGGATCACAGAGTACCTCAGCTCCTCAGCTCAAATCTTATTCAGCAATACTATAGAAATGAGTGAGTCAAACCCTGAGAACAGCTCAGTGTGTGCTAGAGGAGAAACAGTTAATGCTCAGCAGTGCCACGGCTCAGCAGAGCTGCTTCACAGCCAGGAACTACTTTGTTGGGCCTCCGTTAATCCCCAGCTGCTGTGCCTGCTGGAGGTGAGTGCCAGCGGCAGCGCAGGTGCTTGGCCCCTGCTCGGACCCATCTGGGGCAGAGCCAAGGGCAGGGAGCAGAGGAAGAGAGATAGAAGTGGAAAGAACCTCACGTGGGCAGTGGCCCAAGTGGAGCCTGGTGCAGAGGATAAGCTTAGCTCTGGCTGTGGCTGTTTCCTGGTTCAGGCTACCTGGACTGTGGCAGTGCAGACTTACTGCTGTCCCCCAGTCACAGCCACAGCGCTTTGGGTGTGGGGGAGAACCCTAAACTACACCACTACCCAGTTACTTAAATTTAACAGGGGCAAAAAGACATCTAATGGAAGACTCCCAAGCTGTAAATGAGGCACCTGCCCATCCTTGTCTACCTGGAAGTCAGATATCCTGGTGTTTTCCAGCTGGTAAGACAGAACACTGGAGTTCACATTTCCAAAGTTATTCTGGTAATCCAGTTGCTGACAGTTGCTGTTTTTATAGTCTCTCTGATACACCAAAATGTAATGGGATGTTACTACAGACATCTCAAATCTGAAAGGTATTTGTTATTTGAATCTTTATTATTTCAGTCCTGTCAAAAGTTAGGTTTTCATACAATGAAGACAATATACCTCACATAAAATGCCATTTTATCCCTAGGGTTTGGGGGTTTTTTCACATCTGGGAAGATCCTTATTTCATGCCCCTAAGAAAGCACTTGAATAAGAGAAAGGGTAGCTGGCTATCTTCCACTTTCTCAAGATGGAAATAATATGTTTGATCTTGCATGAAGAGCATCCCTATCCCTTTGTGAGATGAAATGATGGATTATTGAAGATGCTGCGTAAGTGTGTGCTGAATGACTTCATTCTGAGCCTCAGGCAGTCCAGAGGGATCATATCACTGACAAGACCAATAATCTGATCAGAGGAACTACAGGAGTTCCTCCCAGCCAAAGCAGAATGAACAGGGGGAGTGCTCTGCTCACAGCACTCCTCAGGTCTACAGATGACCAAACTAAACAAAAAGTACACCCACACTTGTTCAGTTCCTCTCAAAATTAGTTTTGGGGGGTGTGCACACTGACTCTCACTGTGCAGAGGTCCCACAATTGGCTCAAAATAGGTAAAAGTCCTAACAGTAGCAACACAAATTTCTGTATTTTGGAAAGATTTGTGAAAGAAAAAAAACCCAAATCCCTTATGGCAGTCCTAAAACCACATAAAAATCAGATTCCACCCGTTTAGAAGTTTTTAAGAGCAACTAAGAGCACTGTCTTCTCTCTCTGGCCCTACCAGAGGATAAAGCCTGAGAACTCAATTAGCAAGAAAAGATAGCACAAAACTAACAGGTAACCCAACAAAACAACTGAAAGCTTTTATTGTGATACCTTGAATAGATACAATATAGTGAAACAACAAATGATGTACAGTATTGCTAGGACAAAACAGCAACACAGCCATGTCACCTGTAAAAGAAAGCGTTTTAAAGAGTTTAAGAAACAATGAGGCACAACTCAACTGCCATTTATGACTCATGCTTTAGACCTTAAACCACTTGTAACAGTCCTTTTAAAAGAAACCTCTGAAGCATCTGTTTCTTTTCCATTAAGTGTTTATACTGCTGGTTAGCTTAACATGAGTCTCAGTGAAGTCCAATAAAATGTCCAAGAAGTTTAACAATAATTTGACAGCTTCTTCCTCTCATGGCCAATATCCAAGGCTGGAGATGACTGAAGTTTGGTCTGTGAGACCGGAGGTCAGGGCTGCTGCAATGTGGCTGCTGAGATGAGCGGGCAGGGAGAGCCCTACGAGCGTCACTGGGAGGGAAGTGCATGGCCACCAAACCTGGTACTGCCTTGGGGAACTCTTGCACTGATCCACCCGTGGGAATACAGATGACCTTTGGTTATGGGCGCAGTGGGGACTTGGTCAGAACCTCTGAGGTCAGTTTTTAACTCAAAGAAATGTCATAACCCATATTCCCCTTCCTTTCCCATGGACTGCGAGCACACAGGCACACCACCCACACTGGTCATTATGCTGGGCCTTGCTACTGGGATATTAAGATGGAGCCATAGCAATCTTCCTTCACACAGTTTGCCATGGTACAGTCTACAACCAACAAGGGAAATTCATATCCTGGCCCTTTTAACTGGCAGATAAAATTAAGATTACCAGGCTGCTAAAAACACACAGCAGGAGTGGTTAAGTTGAGGAGTCAGCAATCCCTCACCAAATTTTGCAGCTGATTTCACAGCAAGTTTGCAATGTGACAGAATTTTTATACATGGCAGCATTGCCTTTTAGTAATCAAAAAGGTACTTAAAGTAACCAGCCAAAGAAGAACTCCAGGGTTTGGAGGCAGACTCAGTTCTGGAAAACCATTGTTACAACCATTATTTGGGACCTAGACAGAGAATGTGTGGTCAGATTACTAAAGTCACACCAATTTATGATTAATTACTGTAGGACAGGCGTGGCTTTAGAGGTTCAGTGGAAAAAAAACTTTCAATACATGTACATTTTTGCTAGCAAATTCCTATGCACCCCAATGAACATTTCTTCTAAGCCAGCTCATAGTCAGTTCATTTGGTCCAAGAAAGAGCCAGCAAGAAACAAAGGTTCACAAAAGCTTTTTGTTACAGTTTATAAAAAAACAAAATACAAAATAAATGTTAAGACCAACAATAAAAATAACCAGTACAAGTAACAAAAGTGCTCAAGTTGGAGGGGAAGTAAACTTGCCCAGAGCAAACACATACAAACTTTAAATATAATCTTCAATATATTACAAAAATTGGTTAGAGGGAAAATGCTTTAGTAAAATTTTTTTTTCAAGTAAGTTTATTTTTCTTTCAAATGACTGCTGGAGGGTTCAGTGACCAGACTGACCTCTTCACATCAGCCAGCAGTCATTGCTATCTGGATTCAACTTTCACCAAAACCAATAACAAGAACTCTCTGTATCTTTATGAGGGGAGAAAATAATCATTGATGCTGCCAAACAACATGGGAAGAAAATTCACATATTCCCTCAATAGAATGAGCTTCAAGAAATGTTACATGGCAGCATAAAATAGTGATTCTGTACTAATTCTACTCTTTACTCCTTCTAAGCAGCCACTCTTAATAAAAGACCAAAAAGAATATTGCTTTGTTTGGTTCTCTTAAAAGCCATAAACATCACATATAGGTCATTAACTCTTTATGCCAGTAGTCTGAAGCTCTATGTGCTAAGCACTTGAAGTCCCAACCTTTGGCATCAAAGTTAATTAAGGTTTTGGTGAAAAATGTCCAGTTTGAAATATAAATAATGCACTGAAGAAAGAGGTTGAATTTCTAAGAATCGGACTGTGTTACAGACAGCATTAGCTTACTAGCAAGAGCTAGCCAAACCCCCAGTTTTGGAGAGAAAAATCTTTAATACCTTACATATTTTCTTTAATTTCAACTCTCTCTGGAAAAGCAGCCAGTACTTTTGCCTTCAGTCCAGTGTACTGCCTCAGCAAGTCTGCAGCCAGGAAATAAGAAAAGCCCAAAGATACACAAACCTCACACAAGCTGTTCACAAGTATCAAAATTGCAACAGGACTTAGAAGCCAACACAAACTTTTTGCTGATAGAAGTTTTAGTGCCTTCCTTGTTGGCAACATACATTGCAATGGTGGAAAACAAAATCCCAAGAATTCCAGGTCAAAAAAAGCCCAAGACAGGCAACACCTAAGCCCATCTTACATCAATGACACTGTTAAAAATGAGACCTGATGTGAACACGAAGTAGCAATGTGTAAGCCACAAAATCCAGGTTGAACATGACTGTACCACCTCAGGCCTCTGGACTGAAACCCAACAGCTTGAACTACTTCTCTAATTCTTACATTTTTAATTCAGGGGTATCAGTCATGACAACATCTGGCAGGCAGTTCAGCCAGCCTGCATCACAAAAAATGTGTCCACCTGGGAGAATGCTTTTCTCACTCCTCCTCTCCACAAAAACACTGGAAAGCTGGTTTTAAAGATTCGTATTGCCCCTACCCATTGGCATAATTTTTCATGTCTGACAATTTCTAAAGTGCAGCAGAGTTCAGAAAGCCTATGAGAGATTCCCAAAAATGGAACAGCAGCAGCAGCACCTGTGACTAATTTCACAGGTGCCATATTAGAATTGTTATTGAGAGAAAGGGATTTTGTATTGCAAGGCTTCTGTATTGTTCAGTTATAGGACTTATGTAGTGCTAAAAGGGTTTTTTTCCCAAACATTTTGTCCTCAAGCATTAAAAGGATTAACATACAAAAAGTCTTTAGAGACTGTTTAATTTGAAAATTAAGTTAGCAAATTTATGTAGAGCATTTCTTTCACAGTTGCTCAGTTTGCATACACAGATACCAACAGCTCATACTGTGCATACACGTTCCACAAGTTTCTCTCATTAACTGATTCCATTAAAGAAACAGCATGAGAACAAAAGAGAAGGTGAGTTTCATATAAACTTTTATTATAAAAAGATAATTGGGGATGATTTAGCCAGCAAACCAGGAAACCCTTTCCCCACCCCCAGATTTTAAAAACTATCTTGCTATTTTATTTTATGAAAAAACAAGTCAAACTTCCCTTCCCTCTTATTACTCCTCTTTTTCCTACAGGTACTATATTAATTTTCATGTCATAGGCTCTGGCCATTTCTCACAAAAATAAATATTTTTGTTCAAATGTAGCAGAAGCAGAAGACTTCAACAACTTTCCTTGACATCAACCTCTTTGTCCAGTGCATTAGGACTATACAGTTACATGGAACCAGCCATAAAACTTTACTGATGCACAAGTCCCTGTTACTGGCAAAGGTACAGTACCAAAACTTTGTTTTTTCCTAATATACCAACTAATTTTTTTTCCAAAATAGAAGATGCATATATTTTTCTGTCTTTTTAATCTTGCAAGCTATAGTTTTATAAATTTTTTATCCAGCAAACTCCTTAGGGAATATGTTGGTCTTAAAGGAACATATTCTATAGCATTACTGATTTTAAATCTTTCTACGTTATTTAATTAAGATACCAAACCTCTGGCATAACCTTTCCTAACAACTTGAGACCTGCTAACTTCAGTCAGTGCAACTGAAATATTTTTTGAAGTGAGCACTGTACCTTTAACCAATTCACCTACAAGATGTACATAGGTTGTGGTACACTCAAATTTTAAAAAGAAATTAATAACTACAATACTGCATCCTCTTCACTGCCAAACACATCAGAAATTGCTACATATAAAAAAGCACCCCATCCCATACATTCTTTCGGACTGCTCAGGTACAGAACTTCTACAGGACTGGAGTGTAGGTGTTTAGGCAAGAAGCATGCACAGCAGAAGTAGCATTAAAGGCATAGGTCAGAGAGAGATGCTAACCAGTAAAATCCGTTTTCAATTAGTGAACTGTTTCTCTAGTCTGAGAGAGTTTAGAAAAAGGTCATCCAAAATGTTCCAAAACAACTGTTCACACAATAATACACGTACAAAAAGAGGGAACTTACACAAGGAGGAAAGGCAAACATGGCCTGAAATAGCCACTTACACTACACTACTCATTTGTGAGGTTTCAGAGTTCAGTGATATTCTCAGGGCCACTCTAGCCAAGCTCTTCCTTTACTTTGCATTAGTCTTTGTAAAGCCTGTTCCACAGAATATAGTCCGAACAGAAGGAAAAAGGTTGTGGTTCACTCCCAGCCATTGTCTTTTATCATGTGGGCAAGTTCAATGATAAATTTTCCTTCTTTGTATTTCTGACTGCTCTCAAAAGCATGTTCCTGGAAAGGAAAAAAAAAAAATAATCAAGACAACACTGAATTAAGCTGGGGAAATTAAGTACTTTAAACATCACACTTGCATTAAAAATACAAACCAGGAGCCATTACAGTTAACAATCCATGTTGGTTACACCGAGTAAGGGGAGGAAGGGAGGAAAGAGAGGTTGGAAAGCATTGAGAAGGAAACAAAAGCAAACTTCCCCTAAGTGGAATCAGCAGATCTACTGCACAGATCTTGCTGTAGAACTGTCGATGGTCTCCCTCTGCTTAGGGAATTTTAATGCTTTTTAAAGTGAAGGTTAGAAAATGGCATGTTATGTGTGTTATTTCCTTATTCCCATAAGTAATGATAAGAGGGAATGCAAACCTCTTCAAAAGCTCTCCTCTATATTTATCATCACAGGGAATGCTTCAGGAAAACTTCTAAGATGTGAAGCTACACTGAATCAGTGAAAATCCTCCATGCAACACCCAGAACTAACATTTTCAAAACATTAAACTTGCAACACAGCTGCAAGTGCACAGGTAAATTTTCAAACAACAGAATTGAGTCCACATTATTTGTAAACAGTGTAATATGCTCAGTACCATTTATTGTAATTAATATTTTTGCTGTATTACCAACTTCTGTGATCCAAGATATTACAGACTCACTTTGACAATTTCTACCACCTGGTTTAGTGCATGTGTGCTTGGTAGTCTTGCAAAAAGATTACCAAATACAGAAATATTAGATAGCTGTAATAGCACCTATAGCTCGTGCTTGATTTGCAGTCCAAATAAAGTTACTGTCTGCTACAGCATCTCTGCAGATGCAAGGAAGCAAAACTATATTAGAGCCTGATGTATACAAAAGCACCAGAGCTAACTCACCTAAACTACCAGCAAAGGTGCTACTCAGTGGCCAACTCAAGCATCTGTGCTTCAACACACAAACATTCATTGGGGATTTAAGTATATTACTTACATATTTCCATCCAAGAGTGGTTTTACAGTTTTCACAATAGATATCTGCTACAGCATGTAAACCTGTCAGAAGAACTCTCTCCTCTGCTGGACCACAGCCCACATTTACCCTGAAAAAAAGGGAGAAATTATATTAACAGCATGAGTGTGTTTCTTTTCTTACTGTTCCCTGCCTTTTGTCCAGCAGACAAAAAATAGTTTAAAAAAAGTGCCTAACTTATTCAATGCTGCAAAAGTAACTTCCTCTGTTACACTGACAGAGGGACAGAAAGAAAAAACGGCTTTGCTTTTTGGTTTTAAGTGGCTGTGGTGTCACTGTTGGTGATACCACTTACTCCCAGCAACAAAGACAAGCTGAATAGTTCAACTTCCAGAGAACAGAACACTGCACAGTAACTGGACACTTCTACAGTTTCAGGCTTTTCGTCAAAAACAATTCGAGACCTCTGTAATGGAAGTCTGTACCAGTGAATCAGCACCAACAGCTGAATTTAGAACCAGCTCCAAAATAGCAGCAAGAAAAAAGCCTCATAAATATTTCTTTGCTACAGATCAGCAGACTAAGCTCTGATGAACAGCAATTTCAAAACAAAACATCCCATGAAGTACTGCATCAAGCCAGTTTTTCCACAAACGAGTCTATACAGAAAACATTAGGCAAGACTAAACCAAGATTTTAGACAGTTTTAAACAAGAGCAAAATTTTGCCATTTTTGCTGCTGTAGTACCAGATTCTTACTATAAGATTTATAGCAGAAATCCCAAGTCACCACTGAACAACTACATATTAAAAGAATTCCAAGGATCTGCAATCAAATCCTTTGCAATTACAGTTCCATTATCCGGGTCAAAAATAGACCAGGACACTCAACTGCATCTCTTTTTCAAAATGCTGCAGCACAAAAAGCTGCTGAAAAATAAAGACAAAAATGCAATCCTGCATATTAAAAACTTAAAATACACCCATTAACAAATGCAAAGAGCCTTCTGTCAAGGGAAGGACATGCCTAAGATTGCAAATATTAGGCTTGATAAGATCACAGAGACCTTATGCCTCTAGCACATTTGCAATATTCAAGGTCATTTAAGATGTGCCTGGTTTACTGAAACATTAACCTGTAAATGTATCCAACTATCAGACTGGGAAATTCTTTAGACCACAGCAGAGTTGTCCAAAGAAAATTTACAGTCACTCAATATATTGTGATTGCTGGAGTATCTCAGAATGGCAGCTCCCACTCGAGACAGTTACCATTACATACACAAAAGGAATTCCACATTAACACACTCCCCTAATCTTTCAGCTCATAGCAGAATTACTTAAAATATAAAACAAACTCATACATGTGCAAAGGAATGCTTCCGAATCAGCCCAATAGCTCTTTAATAACTATTGCTGGTGAGTAAAGCCAGCATTTAAAAGAACAGGGCAAAGTACAGCTACGTTAATTCCTACTGTTTTCCACTTTGGAAGCATGAAGTTACAGGTGCAGGTGCTGTGCAGAACCATAAGCACATACTTACACAGAATTGAAGAGGTAGGCTCGTCCCTGGCTTCCCTGGAAGGACTGCATTAAAAAGAAAAAACAAAAAAAGAAATTGCACTTGTTAAACACAAGAAGCCCCACCAAACAAACAAACAAACAAATTAGTTCCAGAAGAGTATGTTAGTAAACATATAATGATAATACAGATATAAACTATTTTAGATCAATTACTTTATACCAGTTCTTTATAGGAAAGTCTGATCAGACAAGTTTTCACCTGCATTAGATTTTTAGCAATGCTTTGTCAAGTGCTATTGCTCAAAATCAGACATCCATAATGCAAGCAAAACACAGCTTTTTCCTACCCCTCTGCAAGATATCAATTCTCATTTTCCTACTCATCCTTCATGCTAATTGAAATAATCTGCTTTTAACTCAAAGGGAATTACTCACATCTCCTCTGTCTTCCCCTGCTGCAGCCAAAAGATGATTTATTTCAATTTCATTGCATCATTTGATATAAGAGCAGTGAAATTCTGGACCAAGCATAAAACCAGCATAGTGCACTCAGGAAATGCATCTGATCAGTTTATAATGCACAGATAAGCTCAGCTTCATTTTAGTAAGACAACTGTTACCATCAAATGCCTGACCACAGACATACGCTTTCACATCTCTCACATTCCTGATGGATTACAGACGAACAATGACTGTTAGACTTTCTTGGCTGGATCCAAGTTCATGTTTTAGTTCAGAGCAGTAGCACAATTGTGAATTAAAACCCCTAATCAGGCACACTTACTGGGGGCTGGTTTGGCTTGAGGAGCAGTTTCAGTGCCTGGGAACTGCACCCTTGATCCTTCTGAACCAACTAAACCAGCAGCTCCTCCATGCACTGAGCAATGTTAATGCAGACACAGACCTGAACCTGTGATCAGGCTGTGAGCTGCGGACATCCTGGGAGAACTTGTGAGCAGACCAGAGCCAGCCACAAGTAAAACATTCAAAACTTGTGTCAGACACTTCACTGCTTTCATCTGGTTCCTTCTGCATTGAATTACTTGGTAATTTGGACACAGCCATTATTTCCCATTCAAAAAGGATCACACTGGAACTGAGTCTTTCTTTTGTCTCTCTTCCATACTTCCATTTTAAAAAAATCTATAAACTGTCTTAATTTCTTTTTTCTTCCAGCTTTTCCATTCTCTAACCTACTTTCAAAGCAAATTAACTATTTTATCCATGATGCAGAGAAAGTAAAACTGTTTTTAAAAATCCCTGTGGTTATAGTGTTGAACATCACAGACCAACTTTTCAGGAGCCTGCATTACATCAACATGGAAGGTTTTTGGAAGGAAAATATCAACCTGAATACTTTTGCATGGTTTTAGGAACATCAGGCATGAAACCATAGGCAGAAGGTCCTTTCTGCAAAGGATTCTTCTTCTGACATGTATTTAGTTATACCATTACAAGCCATTTGACAGTAAAATAGGTATTGTGCCAATTTACCAACTAGCAACACAACAGCAGTAATTGTTGTCTTTTACTTACTCAGAACAGTTTGCAAAAAAAAACCCTCAAAACCTTGTAAAAGGAAAATGCATACAAATTAACCCTTTTTGATCTGCATTAACCAGATTATATGCTGCAATAAAGAATGTTCAAAGAAATCCATGCCTCTGGACTCTCTAGGTAGCAATAGTGGCAGAGTAGTTACATACAGCCCTTATGTACTTGTAAAATCTTATATTGAGAAATTCTACTTAACAGTTAATAGCACCAATATTTTATTATTTTAGCAACCATTTAAAAGAAGTATTGAGAGAATATATTACTGTTCACCACAACTTCTTGAAAGGAGGTTGTAGCAAGGTGGGCTCAGTCTCTTCTCCCACCTAACAAGTGACAAAACCAGAGGAAATGGCCTCAGCTTGCACCAGGGGAGGTTTAGGTTGGATACCAAGAAACATTTCTTCACCAAAAGGATTGTCAAACATTGGAACAGGCTATCCAGGGCAGTGGTGGAGTCACCATAGACACAGATGTGGCACTTCAGAACATGGTTTAGTGGTGGATTTGTCACTGTTGGGTCTGTGGTTGGACTCGATGACCTTAAAGGTTTTTTCCAACCTCAGTGATTCTAAGGAGGTTCTACCTTTACCAAAGACAAACGAGAAAGTCCTGCCTCCACCAGCCAGAACTGCAAGTTTTATTTTTCACCAGGCAAGGAAAACCAGATAGGCTGTGCAGGACAGTGAAAGCTGAAACTTCAGGTGGGACTGACCCTGAAAAGGGGAGACTTGGTTGAGGACAGAGTCTGAACTGCTCTGCCAGAAAGTAATTTATCCTTACACCTGCCTTTAAAACAAACAAACAAAAACCCCACCAGTAGTTCAGCTCTCCTGAGATACTTAAACACACATCACAACACTGGCAGAATGGTGCAGACCTACAGTCTGCAGTTCCTACAGAATAACCAGGACTTTCTAGACGAGAGCCAGGAACAGAGGATGCTTACTGCGGGTGAAAACAAAAACTCTTCAGACACATACTCTTAAACTGCCCACTAATAAATGAGTAACTAGCCATGGGTAAACTATGCAATAATTTAGAGAAAACTACAGATGTGCAACTCCAAAATTTAAGAAAAAGCAAAGGAAACACTTTAAAAATCCTCTTACTCAGTAAGAAGTAAATGTAAAATGAGAACCTCGTTTCACGTACCTGAAACTATTAAATAGAATTTCCAAAGCCATGATGACCATGATCCTGTAAAAATTCTTAAAATTAAAAAAGTTGCAGCCATTTCCCCTTGCTTTTAAAACTCCATGTTGTCAATTAGAATTCACAAATCCTTTTTCAAACTGCACCAAGAACTACTCTTTATTAATCATGTGCTAGTTTCTCTATTTATATGTAATTACACATGGCAATCACATACAAATTAATGTGGTGGGTAGGGGGGGGGGTTTCATCTGGTCCTATATAATAATTTTTAAACTACTTATATGCCATACCTGAAGTTCCCCGGCAGGCTGGGGAAGAAAAAAACGCTCCAGAACAAAATAAGAGTCAGGAGACCTTCTGAACAATCTTATGCAATTATTTCTGCCAAGTTTATGTTTAGTCTTGACTTAGTATCACCTAATAAAAGCTCTCCTTTGACCCTGCATTTTTCAAAATTAAGCAGAGGGCAGTAACAGGATGCCAAGAATAGCACAAAAAGCAGCTCTTCCCCTCTCTTGTTTCATAAGCTGAAAAAAAATTCAAGCCAAATGAAATACAAACCACAGGTTGGAAAGCACTGATTTAGGTGTTTTTCTTTTCCTAATATATTTTTAAAGATGACTTGACTTTTCTTGCACCCTTTGCTTTGTTGCCCTAGATATTCTGTACTCTCCTCAGTTTATTTTCCCCCAGAAATGGCCATTACCTTCTAATTTTCAGGATTATCAAGGTAGAGTGGAGGGAGAAGCAACACAGAACTTTTCCCTGTGACAGTGATTTTAGTAAGGAAGTCTGTTCACAAACATCTCACTGTGAAAAGCTCCTCCACTCCTGCCTTGCTTCCCATTCCCTGAGTACGACTGATTCATTCAATACCATCTTTTCTTACCTACACTCATGTTTAGAGGCTAAAGATTGTATTTACATGCCACAGAACACTTGTTTCCTTGCCCAGCTGCAAAGAGCAAGTTCCTCCATGTTTACACCACTCAGATAACTCGATAGGAACCTGCAGCAACTTGTGTAACTGCATTCTGGAACACAGAATGTGGGTCCAGGCAACTCAGACTTCCCTTTAAAACCAGTGCCCAAGCACAACATCTGGGTTTCGTTGAGCACTGAATAGTTTGCACTCCAGCCACGCAGAACCCTTACACACCAACTGGAATAAAAGCACTGCAAAGAATTTTTAAATTCCCATGCTTTTTAATTTTTATTATGAATCTCTTGTCAGCACTTGGCAGTCATAGTTTCTTGTTCACATGAACAGCTGAGATTTTTTCCCCAAAAACTGTATTCCAACACCACGGAAAGTTATACATCTGTCACACATGCATTCTCTTAATCACAGAATATTAGTATGTAGATTTCCACCTACTAAAAGGTGTAAGAAAGATTTATTATCGGAGTTCTACTTTCTGATGCATCCTACTACTAGAAATGAGAAGAGGACAACTCAGTTTGGTACTTGAGCTGCTTGCTAAGCTTGTAACTTGGCTATAAACAGAATATTTTGCATAATCAGAAAAAAATTAATACTGAACATTTGTTATTACCAGCACTAGGTTTCTCACACTCTGCACTGTATGATTCAGTTACACTGATATGAATTTTAAGGGACTAACAAGTTAAACGCCTTGTGTGTCAACTCCTCAAAGAAAATGAAAGGAAGTATTTTAAATGGCAGTGTCAAGGACTAACAGGCATAACTGTTCAAACCAGTCTCCAGACAAACTGCTCTTCAATAGAATAAACATCACCTATGCAAACACAAGTTTTAACTTTGCAACATTTGTTCAGCACTCCCAAGATCACAAGCACTAAACATTAATCAAAACTAAAGCAGAACATTCTACTCAAACTGAGTTTTAAATATGTCTTACCCAGTAGAGAGGAATTAGAACAGAGTGGCAAGTGTGTTCATCAGTAATGACTCACAGCAACCCGGATTTTTACTTAGAAGCTGGGCAATTTATCAGTTCAACTAATATCTGCAGTTGAACTTTAAACTTACTGTAAGGCTGATTTTTCATGGTACTCAATTAATAATACTGGATTGATTTATGAGTTAACTTATTCCTTAGAAAATCCACATCTTTGACCAACTGCCTATTTATACAGAAGGATGTACAAGATCTATCATGTTTTCTTGTTTCAGCACAGCTGAAAGTATCTAGAATGTCTAACAGTATCAGCAGTAATGTCCAACTGTGCTCACAAACTACAGTAAAGTCAACTGCAAGAACACTTTGGAACTAGGATCTTTGCAAGTTATCTGACAGACCTCTGTCACCAATATATTATGTAGTAAAGATACACGTTTCACTTGCACACTTGTACATACCTGCAGAATGAGGTATGATCTGTGCTTGTAAGCTAAACCCAGCCATACCTCTAACACCAGGATTAGCTGTTTTACCCGGGAGGAAAGGAAGTATCAGTCAAGCAGAACATGTATTTAGTGCCCTAGGGCACAGCTGACGGCATGGGTGGGGGAAGGGATGCTACTGAAAAACTTACACCATCAATTATTCCCCACAGATGGGATTAGATTGCATGGCTGGAGATCACGCTCCACAGCAAACATCCAGGGAAACTGCCACCTTAGCATGTACTGGGGGCAAGGCAGGCGTTATTCTGAGCCACTCACAGTGGCATTAACAGTGTCTGCAAGCTACTCAAAGCACAGAAATAAAATATTAAAGAATGAAAATGAAAGAAGTCCATAGGTTTTCAGTTGGTTTCATTTTCTTGAGTTTCCTTTCATTTGCTGGAGTTCCCTTTACAAGCTAATATAGATCAAGCTGACTCACTTCTCTGAAGCAAATTAGGGAAATACAGAAAATTGTATTTGTAGGGGCAGGATTCCTAAAGTAAACCAGAAACACAAGTGCTCTGATGTCTGAAATGATCTCCTCAGCAAGGTGCATCAGAGACTGTAAGGATATCATCTCACTTCAAGACTTGCAACATAAATTCAGAAAACCAAACTCAACATAAGCTACAGAGAAAAAAAATTCTGGGGGAAAAATCCCACATTTGTTCCATTTGGTATTTCCCTCACATCCAACTCCTTGATAATGCAGACCACCAGACATGCTGCTATTCAGCTGCTTCCTAGGCAAGTTCTAGAAGACTCCATGATAAATATAATTTTTTTTTTAAAGTTCATTTCCATTCACTTATTTACTGAATTGAATAAAGCAAGTTATAAAGTTTGATATGTAGAGAATAACCTTAAAAAATTCTTCCCAAAAACTGCATGGCTGCAAACCTGGCAAATGATATTTCCCCAAAGTGAAGACTTTGTCAGGCAGGACAAGTTATCTTGGCCCATGCAGCATCTTGAATAGATTTCAGAAATAATTATGTCAAAATACGCAGAGTAGAACACTTCCCTTGCACTTTCCAACTCCTTTAAGCCTTCAAATCTATTCTTGGATGTTTTCCAAAGATTGCTTCCCTTTCAAAAACTAGATTCTTCCTCCAGAAGAAAAAAATGAACCGAAAAAACTAGAAGCCTCTTGGGGAAAAAAATTATCACCAGAATATTTATGAAATTAATGAGGGAACGAAAACAGCCTTCAAGCATACATAAAACAGGCCCAACTATCTTTCCAAATACTCATTATATCATAAGCAAAGGAGAATTACAAATTGAACCAAGCTAAGCACAGCATATTTACTTAAAGGCAATAAACCCTTTAAAAAAATTCCTCTTGATCTCATCAGTTAAGCAGTGGAGGACAAAACCACAGATTGCTAAGCAAGGCTAAAAATGTTTTAGCATCTATTTAGGCTGAAGACTCTTCCTTCTCATCAATAATAGAAGAGCAGTCATACTGGAAGTCTTGAAGAACTAAATTTAACCACCAAGATCATTCTTTCACCCACAAGGTGCAAGGATTCCCCAGTGCAGTCAATGACAGTTACAGACATATATATGTATATACCTTTATGTAGAACTCATTCTTGAAAATATTGACACATCTAGTCTTGTCTGTGACTTCACATGACTTTTTTTCCCTCTGGTCAGATATGCTTTGCAATGAATGAGACAGAAGGAAGTGACAGTATTTATACAGACATCTATACAAAGTAATCCAAATTCTCTCCATTCCCAGAATTAAGGCACACTGTAAGATGCTTGAACAGTCTTTCAAAGCAGGTCAGCCTTGAGTAACAAAACGTTATCCTCCGCAGTATATCCACTAGGTTCCAAGATTTCTACTAAGTATTTCTCTTTCTTTGTAATTTGTTGGATCATACCTGAAGTTCTAAACAATTACTAGAACTCAGTAGGTACAAGCCATTCTCAAGTGCTTTGGAACTTATGCACTTCAAATAACATTTGTCTCCCATAAAATTAACTGCTCCTAATAATCACTGCACATTTCCTACTATTGTGTAACAAATCAAAAGACAGCTCTTTTGGTTAGGCCTTTCACAAAACTTATTCCAGGATTGCTCCAAGAGCAACAAACATATAACATTTTGTTCATGATACACAAGTGGCAACCTCCCTTGTACTAGGAGGAGTCTTGTAGAAGTTCTCTCAAAATTAAATTATGTTTGGATTTTTTATATTATTATTAACATATACTGTTTGGTCACTTTTTCTGTGCTATTTGAACATCTTAAATTCACAAAGTGCCTCTTATGGTATCAATTTTAAATCCACTAAGTGCTTCCTATGGCATCAGCTCCTGCCTTACTCTTCATTAAGAGCTGTTTTTGTTTGCTCATAGTTTACTTCTCTTCTGTGCCTACAGTCATGGTAGGATATAATTTTAAAAATATTTCCTTCTTTAAAGAAATTTTTAAAAGCCATAGGTTCTTCCCTGTCTTATGAACCTATGCCAGTGTAGTGATGACTGGTTTATTCCTTCTCATAGCATTAAAAAAATATATTAACATCCACTTTGAAGACTTCACCAAAGAAGGAGAAAATCCAGCCCTTGCAGACCTGTTAGCAACGTAAATCAGTCATGTCTAAGATGCACCTGACACCACCTCAAACTTACACTTGTTCCAATTAAAAGTCACCTACAGTTTATTATCTTACTGTGTATCCTTCAAATCAATGGTTTCCCCAAGATAACTTGGGAGTTATAAAATATTATGGCAAGTGCTCATACATGTGTGCATGTGTCCAGCTGTACAGACTAATGTTTGCCATTATCTCTACTGACAATGACCTCCCAGTTTGGGGCTCCTAATCTCAACCAGCCTTCTTCCCATGCCTTCCCCAAGCTCCTCCCCAGCTGCAGAAAACACAAGGTTCTTACATAGTGAAAACATCTAGAAATGTACGCTCTAACCACTAACATCAAGTTGATTTTGACACTGGGCAACACAGGGAGTCCTTTCACAGCTGCAGAGAAAACTAAAACCACAAGTGAATTCACTTGAGCAGGTAACACATTTTTGTCCTGTCTCATTAATCTGTGTTCTTATTTCTAAGCCATTGCCAAGACTCTTGGTTGCCATTTTATCACCAGCAAGGGCTCAAGAAAAAGAGAGCTTTGTGATTCATTCCAGGGCAAGAAAGAGATCCTGCTGCTCAAACAGAACAGAAATAAAATGAAAAGGTGATTCGTGTATGTTGCCATCCTTGTCAGACAACTGACATCAACAGTTCTCAAAAGCAGAAGAACTGCAAATCTGTATTGAAGTCAGGTATTCTGAGGATCAGAATCAAAGGGATGATTGACAGAAATATGCAGCACTTTTTGCTTTTCCATGACAGACCAACATTTAAGAGAAACACCACTCATTTCACAGCACAGCTTATCTTTTCATCTTCAAGTCAAAAACCACTACAGTGTCAGGTATAATAAATCCTTATACCTCAAAGCACATTAGAAAGCCAGTTGGAGCTGCTTTAAATTACAAGTGCACCATGTATTTTGGTTCATTTTCCCTGACCACACATGAGGAAGAAACAATCACCATGTACCCAGGAAAGATGGGATGAGGGACAACCCCCAAAGGAAGCAGCCACAGCCAGGCACTAAATAAACATTGTTTGCCTTTATCTGCTGCAGAGGACCTGTGGCACTGGGGCTCCGGAGTGAGATGGTAAAGGAAGCATTTGGAAGAAAATGATAATCTGCAACCAAAAATTGTATTTAGAGAATCTAACACGGAGCTTTAGCTTTGAACTAGGCCTTCAAAGTAAGGCAGCAGGGGAGAAGTCAGGTTGAACAGTCTTAAGTCTCTATTCCATCAATAAATCCAAAACAGCCCAGGAACCACACTGTTCCTAGTTAACTTTAGATGGTTTAGAATCAACTTGCTACACTTCAGGTTGGTTTGTGTTTGGGGTTTTTTTCCAGCACCTGAGTAGTTACACTAACTAGGATTCTAATATGTTAAAAAACTGTATCTCTCACTGATCTAAGTTCATTGCACACATTGTGCCTCAATGAAGGCACTTAAGGAGAAGTTCAGAAAAAAAAAAAATTTATTTGCACCCCCCACTCTCCCCAGGGCCACCTGTACTTATTTTTAATGATGCAAGTCTGTCTCTTGCTTTGCAGTTGTTTCCATCAGAAGAACTTCTCCAATGTTGGATTATGTAAAGCTTCAGCCTAAGGAGGATGGGTTTTCCAAAGCTATGTCCCAAATACAAGTACAATAGATGACAAATGTTCTTTTTATTTCAAAAAACATACAAAAAATATACCTCACATTTAAATGCATTTCTCTTTTACCATACAGATTTAGACAATAAAATATGGTCAATAATCTTTAATTGACAAAATATGGATCAGCTGTCAAATAAGCATATGGTCAACCTGCAAGTACAAATACTTCTGTAATGTGTCTTCACCAAAAATTAAGGAAGCCAGAAATAAAGTAGACTCCACCTCTAACACCCTTCCCAACACCATTAAAAACAACTTAGAAGCAATTACTTGTATTGATTTTTTGAAGATGTTTTCTCTGAATTGAAAATTTGATTCTTAATGTTTGAAATTATTTATGAAGTTGTAAGGTGAACATATGATTTACTTAACATATTCAAAGTATTCTGCTGACCAAAGCTCCCAAGCCCTTGGAGAAAACTGGCTCATGTGACAACTATGGCAGCTTAGCTGACACGCAAAAATCTAGGTCCACAAAAAGAAGAGCTTCCTATTAAGTATGTGCTTGGATTGCATTTTCTCAATGAATTAATACATCCCAAGAGACACAGCAAAGAAGTTTCTTTCTTCCTGTAGGTATCTACAACGTGAAGTTCTGGAAAGATTAACCCCTCTGAGTATTTTTTGGCCCAGAACACAAAGTGAATAATGAAACTATGAGTACTTGCAATTTAGAATCCAGTGGTACCAAAAAGGCCTCTTATACTCAGATTCTGAAATCAACATGGAAAATAATTAAATTCAAGTAAAAGGAAAAATTTGTATGGGGAAAACCCATTATTGCCTGACAGCCCCTGGATAAACAAGCAGGTACACTTTCTCCTCACCCTGAATTCAAAAGCAGCAGCATTCTCAACCCCTCCCATCTCTTCAGCACTGAAGAGCAGCATCACCTTAAGTGCTGCTGAACACACAAACAGGCAGGAGCAACAGAGAGAACTTTTAGTGGCAAACCCTTTATAACTAACTTTATTTGACAAAATAGTTATATAGAGAACATTTTGTATTAAAAAGTTTGAAAAGCAACTGAAGTGTTTTCTCCAGGACAGTATAAAGAGTAACTTAATCAGGAGTTTGTTTGAAGCAAAGAATACTTGGCAGACTGGTTCATTTATCCCAAGCTTCAAGCTTTCCTACATATTTCGTACATCACAAGTCTTGGTTTCTTCTAGCAACAAGGAAGAAGGGCAGGCCTAGTCTGTTTCAAGGTTCCACCTATTCTCTAAGCTTACATAGTCCAACTGTTTTGAAAATCTCTGGCTAATCATATTCCTTAGGAGCTGGTAGACAGCAAAAGTGTGTTTACAGATTCCATAAGGTAAGTGGAACACTCTGGAAACAGACACTTTTGTGACCTTCAGTCCAGCAGAGTCAAATTAGCTCTGTCTGGAATAACCATAACCAGAATAATTTCCCTACCCAGAGATCCATGCTTTCTTCTGACAGTTTTCCTTAGCTGACTTTTCAGATACAACAGCTCACAAACAGTACCCACACCTGCCAGCAGACACAGGTTGTTAACGTGGGGAATGTATTAGATCAACCTTTATGTCACATTCAGAAGTTTCCAGAATATATCCAGTTCTCAGTACACAACATGTACGACCCAAGAGTGAACCCAGGGAAGATACTCTGCAGCATGCATCAATTTGCATCCCTTATCTATTGGGAGTGGTGTCACAGTGACAACCATTTTGGTTAAGAAATAATTCATGAGGTCTCTAAAGAAACCACTTGCCTTGGAGATCAATTCATCGTGATTGGCGAGATGGGCTCTGCAGTGGATGCAGCTATAGGTTCGATGACAGTTTGGCAGGTAAGCCTGGAACGTTTTTGATTTTGTCATTTTTACCATCTCTGCTGGTGGCTCCTCACTCAGCTCAGGGCTGGCACTTGAAGAATTACAACTTTGCTGAACTCGCTGACAAAAGAAACACTGGAATATGCAAGCAAAAGCCGTTGTTGTTCTGGAGTGTGTGTGGCACTTTCCACACAAATGACAGAAGAGAAACAGTCACAACCTGTAGGTGAAAAGAGCAGAACAATTAGCAGCTTACAAGACCAGAGTTAACTTGTTATTCAACAAGTCCAGCCATAAAGCAAAGCATTATTTGGAGCAAATGCCTGGCTGCACTACAGGCCCCTTTTTTCTAAGGAGCTGCACAGTTCAAGTTCCATTCAACACAGCAAAAAGCAGTTCTGTTCCACTAATGGCTTCTACTCCATCACACTTCTAATGAGGGACGAGATTCAAACAGTTCTCCACAAAACACAAGCACTTTCCACATTGTACCAGGTGTACTCTTTAAGACATCCATGCAGAAAATCACACTAAAAAGGTAGGGAATGAGAGAAAGTTAATTGTCTTTGAAGTTCTAGTGGTCAGTTCCAATATAGCAACCGACAAGGCATCTTGGAAAATACTTACTCTGTCCAACAGTAAACATATTTTGTATATTTGCACTCCAGTTCTCAGCAAAAATCTTGCAGTATCATATCTGGCTTTAAGTCAAATACCAAGGAAAATGCTGCCACCCTATTCAGGGATCTGTGTCTACTCTTTCAAGCTCTGCAGAATTATGCCTTTAGGCAAAGGCCTTCTTGACTGGTGTCCTGATCAAAGCTAATTAGGTACTTCCTCACTGTACCAGAATAGCCTTAATGGAAGCTACCAAACCCACAATCTGATACTGAAGCAAAATTCTGCACAGAGAACACCCAACTGCATCCTTAATCCTCAGAGTGCATTTCAGACACATTACGTGTCAGAGCATGCCAGACCCTCCTGCTATGCTGGAAAGCAAACCTTTTTAGTTTGCCTGAAAACAAAACAGATTCTAAACACTGATAACATCCACTGGTCTGTCAGAGCCCAGCAACCCCCAGGCTATGTATGCACCGTGCTAATGAGCACTCCAAACACTGCACAGTCACTTATGTCACTGGCTGTCAGGTGACTGCCAGAGTAGGTCAACAGCACAAACAGAAATGAGACACAATATAAGGAATTTACAGTACGTTGATCCAGCTAAGAGCATGCAAATGACTTATCACAGTTGTAAACTGTGTGCAGGGCAGCACTAACCACTCCTCTAGCAGTGGGATACTGGTAATACAGCTAGAGCAGATCGTGAAAGCCACATCAATTAAAAACCTTTTCTAGGAAGCAGTCACTGTGCTCAAAAGAAGCCTTGGGAAAGCAATCTTTTCAGCAGGCCTAGCACATGAGACAACCAGAGCAAAACTTAAAGGGTTTTGGTTTAGATATTTTTTTAATCCTAAACAGGAGAAGACTCAAACTACTGAAGGACTTGCTAAAAGAAAATTTCTTACACAAAGAATTTCAAAGGCAGAGATAAGCCACAAACAAGACACATAACACAACACAGGCAATCCAAAAAAAAAAAAATAAACAGTGGGAACAAGCTGTCATCCAAAGCATCAGTCTACACATCAGAATGACTGGGAAAACATTTGACAAGGGGTACATTTATATGTTTGAAGTTTAATCCATTTGGCATGATGAGCAGGACTTAAATATTAATAGTCATTTAAACAAGTATTATATCCTTAGTGTCCCAAGATAATTTAATTACAACTGCACAGGGAAGAATAATTACATTATTTGCAGAAAACAGCTTGCTCTTATAGAACAGCTAGATACGAAGCCACATTTATGAGAAGTAAGATATACAAGAAGAGCAACCTAAGAACATGAGGTTCCCATTAAATTCCCTGTTGGAACTCAATGTTAGATACAGATCTTATGTAGGTTCACAGAAATAGACAAACCCAGAAAAAACCCCAAGGTTTCAGAGTGAAAGGCACCACACGCTAACATGTTTTGACTTTGGCTTAAATTAAACCCTTTCCATCAGTAACTGAAACACAAGTTCAATCCTTGCAAAAGTTCAGTACATGTAAATGTGGCACTTAGGGTTGTGGGTTAGTGATGGCCTTGGCAGTCCTGGGTTGATGGCTGAACTCGATCTTAGAGGTCTTTTCTAACCCCAACAATTCTGTGATCCTGAATGTAAAAGGAAAATATTTTTCTTCAAGGCATCCCTAGAAATGTTTTTAATTTACACCTCTAAAGGCAATCTGGACTCTTCCAGATTCAACGTACCAGATTCTTCAACTACAGAAATCAAAATAATTCCAAAGCTCACTTGACAAAACGGTATTTGATACTGCTGTCTTCAAAAAACGACTGTTTGATATACACCATAGGAACCACAGACTTGTGCCGTTAAAGGTGCAATTCAAAACAAACCATTTCCTAGCTTGCTCTAACAATGGTAAATAAAGCCAGTCTCACTTCCTTCTTAGAGTTAGGAGCAGTTCCTCGGGCTGCTGCTCATTATTCCGGACAGAACAGAGTAAAAATCTGAACCAGCTATTTCTCTCTCATTCTTTTTGGCCACGGCACACTCCGTGCTTTGGTCCTGCGCAGAGACAGGTGTGTCTCCTGAAGCTCTACTTGTGTTCGCACCTACCAGTGCCGCGCCCAGGGGCTGTCCCGGCCGCAGGAGCCGGACACGGCGATCTCCGCCCTCCTCGCCGGGGCTGCCGCGCTCCGGCCGCCCCCGGACCCCGAAGTCCCCCCCGAGGTGGGCGAGGAGCGGCCCCGTCCCGCCGCCCGTGACGTCACCGGGGCGGGGCACGGGGCGGCCAATGGGGCGAGGGCGGCCCCGCCCCGCGCGGGTCCCGGATGTGTAAACAAACACCCCGATAAGCGTGGCGGGGGGGGCTGCCCGCGCCGCCGGCCGGGCACCGCCGCGGAAACAGCGGCTGCCTGCCGCGCGTGGGACGGCAGGGGATGTGTCAGGAATCAGCCTCCCCGTCGTTCCTGTGGGGCTCCAAGGAAGGAGCGACATGAAATACGCTTAAAGAGTCTTTGGGCAGCTGCACAAAGCCGGACTCAGCCTATGCACGCACTCTCAGTAACCTGCGGTGAGCTTATTCCAGCAGGGAAAAACCTCCAAGTTAAAGACTAAGCCACAGGAGTCTCGTTTTCACCTTTGCATACCAGGAAATAACCGGAGAAAAGAAGCGCGGAGAAAGCCACCGGCTGACAGCCCGCGCCCCCGCTGGGAGGGAGCGGCTGATCGTGCGCCTTTAAGCCGTTTCCTCTCTCACGCCGGAGCACGAAGCTGCCGCGGAGGGTGACGCCGTTGCCTTTTCTCTCCCCACCGCAGCGATTCCCGCAGGACAGCGGCTCGTTCGCCCCCTCTACCCGCCAGCACGGCCGCGCGGCCACTCGAAGACGGCCCCGCGCTGCTCCGGCCGCCGGCTCTTGCAGGGACCCACCGCGCCCGGCCCCGCGACGCGCGGGGGAGAGCGCGGGAGGACCCCACCGGCCGCCGGTTCGCCGAACCCTGCCTCGCCCCCCCTCAATTATGTAAACCGCCCTTACCCGCCCCGCACCGAGGAGGCTGCGGGCAGACAGCGCTGCCGTCATTTCCAGGCGCTATAAATAGCGCCCGAACCTCCTCCCGCCAGCAAAGTTGCCTCGGCGGCCCCGCGCACGGGAGACCGTGGCCCCCTCGGCCGGGGCGCAGCACGGGGCTCCTCTCGTTCGCCGCCGCCTTCCGCCCGCTCGCCCTCGCCCCGCTCAAAAAAAATAAAACCTAGTACAGGGAAGAGGGGCCGCTTCTCGCCCGCTCAGTACTCACCGCTGCGCCGCGCCGACTCCGCTCCCAGCCCGGGCTCCGAGCAGCCCCCGGGCCCCTCTCCCTTAAGGGGCACGGGTAGGAGGGGAGGCGGGACCCCCGGTCCTCGCGCGGCGGGCAGCGAGAGCTCCGCGCCGGGCCTTCACCGAAAAACAAAGAGGGGGGATCAGGGGAGGGGGGGGACACGACGGCTTCCCTCGCTTCAAAGGTACTGTCTTGGCGGCAGCTGCCGGGGGGGTCATAGACGCGGGCCGGGCGCGCGTGTGCCGCGCTGAGGGCCGAGGGGCGGCCGAGGCATCGTGCCGTGCCCGTGCCGTGCGCTCCGCCCGGGCTCCCGCTCCC
>VYXC01002717.1:647288-701734 GCA_013397175.1 Platysteira castanea | reverse complement strand
CGCGCTCGCTGAGGGCTGAGGCGGGCCCGGCCCTGACGGGGAGAAGCGGCGGGACGGGAGCGGGAATGGAACGAGCGCGAGGTAATAAAGACTCTGCCGAAACAACCGGCTCGGTTTACGGTTTCATCGCCGGGTGCGGTTTCCGCGTGAAGGCGCTGCAATCGGCAGTGTCGGATTGCTCAGAGTTTGTTTTCACAGCAGAAAGTATCTGTCCTCCGCGTTTCTGCAGGAATTAGTTAAAACCCTGGGGGGTGGCACTGGTCTGGTAAAACCTGAGTGCTGTAGGAAAAACATTAAGGAGCCACTTGAAGGCTCAAAGACAAATAGGGTTGGAGCACTTGATTCCAGAGAGAAAGTTTGGGAAAAGCTCATCACTTATAAAGAAAAAATACACATGTTTTATGGTATAAAAGAACAATTTTCAACACTAGAGTACCAAAACACAACTCACAGAAAAGTGGTTTCCCAAGTATTTGAGATCTGTTGGCAATGATCGTGTTTTTCTTTAAAAAGTCAATAAAAGCCAGCCCCTGGTTTGTTTTGGCTGTACCCTTCTATTTCCACGGACAAAGAGTGTAGGGACACAAACTGCTGGAGCCTGTGATGAAGTTGTCACTTACGCTGTACCTCCAGGCAGGGCTCTGCTGTTATGTTACACACCATCAATAACATGTTTGTTGCTTCCTTTTCTTGACAGTCCTGACATATTTTTCTTTTCTTCCTAATCTTTATCAAGTGGTTTGTTTTCTTTACCCAAGGGGCTTTGGTACTTTGCGGAATACTAGAGCGAGGGAATCCATTACAATTCAGCTAGTGGCTGTGATCAATAAACCATGTGCTAGTTGATTTTATTCTGCCTATCCATTTTTTAATATAATTCACATGTTTATGTGGGGTTTTTGTCATGTCCTTCTTCTTTCTTAATGACAAATTAACAGCCATTCTTGAACAGTACAAGAAAGCCACGCTTGCACAGTAAAGAAGAAATATGCTTTATTGAAACAGCAAGAAACAAAAATCTGTGAGAGTATTTCCAGTAGGGCTTTTATTGCAATTTTCCCATCATCTCTCCAGCTCTGGTGCTAGTATCTGTAGTCTTGTAGAAAGAGAAGAAAGGTGATAATCCGTTGGATTTACTTAGCTGCGCTTCAGAGTGCACCAAATCCAGCTTCCTAATCCAGTTCCCACAAGATGAGTTAGATGAGGCAAATGCTAAAGACAAACAAGATAATACCTGGAACAGAAAAAGAAGCAGGGATGTGCAGGGATGTAGCGTAGTTTGTTAGAGAAATTACATTAAATCTGATACCGTGCATATTTAGCAATGAGCAGAAAGTCACAGTACAAACAATGTTGATCTCTGCATTGGCCTCCCAACCCACGCACGGAGGTGTCAGTCCAGCTAAGCCATGACTGACACCACTCGACTGACTGAAAGAAGAGAAGTGTCAGTCCTGGCTTACATGGCCTGGCATCTCCCTGGTTCACTGGGACTGGTGGCAAAGCTCCCACACAACCCACAGCCTCCGACCCTCCAAGGCCTTCAGGGATCACGGCTGCACAGGCTCCTGATGCTGGAGTGCAGCAAATGCTGCCATACCCCTCATGAAGTCCTGATGATGCTCTGATTGAAGCACAGACCTGGCACTGTTAGTGCTGCTGTGTCTGCTTTTCTACAGGTATGAACACAACATCAGGGTTCTCTCCTCTTTTACCTCAAGAGACCTGCTGTGATCTTGGTTTAGGTGTTAGGAACTGACCAGGTTACACAGAATCAGGGGTTAAAGTCTACATGAGGAATAAAAAAGTAACCAGCAGTCCAGTGTGGAATGTATAAATTACTCTCCTTTTCAGAGATGACAAGATGGACAAGCGGGAGAAAGAAGTGTCTGTCATTCAGCAAGGACAGCAAAGGATCCTGAAAGCTGAACAGTGTTTCCATTGTTTTAACACAAGCTCTGCTTCTCTGCTGAAAGATCCAAATGACAAGGACACTGAGGGTTTCTTTCTTTTTGCTGTTTGTTTCCCTAGTAACAAATACACAAGCTGCACTGTTAGATACCATCCTTTTCTCTTTCTTCTTCTTTTTTTTTTTTTAAGATAAAGACATGTCAAGGATGTATTCAGTGCTTTCAGTGGTAGCAGGTTAAGGTTGTTTGTATAAATGAACCTCTGATATAGCGTGATGTGCTTGAGAGCACTGCATGTAGTCAGTGGCTGAGACAGTGAAATAACTTTAAAAGCATGGAAGAAAAATGCTTGCATCTCAGTGTCTGGATCATTACTTCCTTTGTTTCTTCAGGATATGTTAAGCCTCAAAAGTTTGGAGACTAACCAAATTTTAAAAATCAATTGGTCTTAGAATTTCAAACTATAGATTCTATATGTTAGCTGAAAGAATACCACTGAAAGAGGGAAAGACTAGTTTTTTAAACTGATTTAACTACTTTCCTATATATTTGCCATAAATGGAAGCTTAGTAATGAGAAACAAAAAATCTGGTCTTATCTTCTCAGTTACTCAGGTTTGTAACACTGTGTTTTCCAAAGTTCTCCACGGAAAAGAAAAAGGCATCTTTTTTCTTCGATAAGACAGCAACTGGTCTAAAGAGTGTAATGTAGAAATAACTGACAAAATTAATATCACGCTTCTGGTTATATAATATGAAAATACAACATTATGCATTAATTGTAAACCAGCTTGTTGCTACTGGTATTTGTCACAGTGTATTTTAGTTACTTGTCTGGAACTGCCTGTGTAGGGAGGTGTTTCAGGTGAACAAAAAAATTAGTATCCTTCCATTTGGGATGCTTTCTGAAATCAATACAAGTATTAAATTGTATCACTTATGCTGACATAAAACCTGCAAACCCCAAAAAGATGCAGTGAAGCTGCATCTTCAGTGGATCAGGGAATATCAAGCAATGTGATCAGCTGTCCTGAGACACTTTGATATTTCAAGCTATCCTCAAATGAAGAATAGGTAGAGGAATTTGTTTGGGGGCTATGAATCAAAGAAATCTGTATCATGATTTTTATGTGATGTGGACATCTGCTCATATACATATAAATGGATGTGATGTGGAAAAAAGTCACGATCACCAAGAGCTCCAGATACCTAATTTAGGAGAATATATGTTCTCTCTATTAAAGGGGTGAAATATACACCACTGGAGGGTGATTTGTCATCTGCAGTCTGAATTGCTCAGTTTAAGCCCACCATCACTGTGGAAAATCTACTTTATCTCTTGTGTGACTTTTGAAATAGCAAAACCACATGTTAATTAAACTTTTCTAATATTCAGACTGACAGATATACAAGTGTCCTACCTAGAGCAGAGAAGTTCACCAGGGAATTAGCCAGCACACATGCCCTTCAAGCCTCAGCATGCTTTAGTAGCTAGGTTAAATATTATTATTTTTTCCCCTGAATTTTTTAAAAATAACTTAATATCGACTTTCTGTAGAAAATCTAGACCTTTCTCTATCGACTTTCTGTAGAAAATCTAGACCTTTCTCTCCATGATAACAGTAAGAGTTGAGTTTTGTTTTATACTACTTTTGGTCTTTGAACAAAAATATAAGGCCAACAAAAGAATCATCGTGCTATAAGCACAGTAATGAAAATGGTGATCCTAAGAACAAGTGACAGCTGTATTTATTCTTGAAATTTGTTTTTTGTACTAATCAAGCTGTGGAGAGAGGAAGTTTTGTCTGTCCTCAAAAGCAGAGGCAACTGTGACCAGGCTGTGTAAGTGGAGAAACCTGCAACTGGTTGTGTCTGCTTCTCCTGATGGCTTTGGCTGTTGGCTTTGCAAAGTCTGTCAAGAGACACAAGAGCAGAGCAGACAATTGCAGTGTGTGAATACACGTGTGTATCTCTAAAACTTACAACACTGTTTTTCTAATGGGAGACTTTGTAACTGTTCCTTTTGTGTTTACATCTGGCACAATCAATTACAACCTCTGGAACTGCAGGATTCACAGATCAGGACCCAAAGGTGAGATACAGTAGAAGTGAAGTCCTAAAAGTGGGTGAAGGCCAAACACAAGTGTTTTAACTCCTCTAAAATGCTTTAGACTGTTACAAAAGAAGATTTGGGACCAAAAAGCAGTGCTAAAAATATACATTAAAAGCTCTTTCTATTCTAATTAAAACTGTAGATATAGGCAATGATATGAGCTGTACATGATATGTCTCAGTTCTAACTCAAATTCCACACCTTCCTGTCTGTGAGCAATCTACCTCAGATATCTGTTTATGAGAAATAAGCATAAGCATTTTATGTATCAAATACAGACTTGTTCTGATAGTTAACATTGTGAAAGCATACTAGAGATGAACAGGATGAAAATGGTGGGCAGTCTTTGCATTTGTCTGTGACCTGTTTCAGAATTCAGTATTTGGATTTAATTTCTGATGATGAAAGTGCACTGGTATAAATGACTGAACTGGACTAAACCTGTCAGCAAACTAGAGCCCTACCCTGTTAGTTCTGCAACTTCCTCCTCATCTCTGAAAAAGAAGCAGTAGTTCTTTTAAGCTATCTCAAGCTTCTTTGCAAGGGGTAATGTCTAGATCATCTCCAGAGATTGAAAAGACAGAACTGTTCTGAATCCCTCCCTGATAGTGGCTGTGTGATTCTGAATGCTGAGACGGCTGGAGGGTGTGCCTCCAGCACGAAGCATTGAGATTGTAGACAAGGATCAGACTGCACTTTACTAGGAGACTGGAAACGGCATCATCAGTTTTCCAGCTGTTCACTCTTGGTAAGTAAATTACACAGTACAGTGGAATATTTAGCATGCAAACAGGAGTGGCAGCACAGTAAACCAGCACTACAACACGTAGAAAGTAATTGCACTTGATGAGTACCATAGCATTTAAATCACAAAATCAGATGCTAGCAGGGATTGTCTGTATTTAGCAGGAGAGAAAGCAGATGTGTTTTTCTGAGGCAAAAGGAAAAGGTAGTAGAATAAAGAGAACTACATAAGCTTTTCAGTGTATACATACATATTAAAAACTCCACCTCAGTGCAGGATTGTCATCTATTTCATGCAGCTATCAACTCCTTGGCTGATTGTTGGCCAGCTGTTGCTTATCTGGGAAGTTAAACCTGTGTTTTGTGAGCCATAGAAAAGCAGAGATTAAATTTCTGTTGATATGTGTTTGTAAAAACACATTCTGCATATGCTTGCCTATATATGCAAAACAGTTGGCTAGAGCCAGCTTTTTCTGTGTTGGGAAAGCTTTTTCTGTGTTGGGATTGTTCAGTTTCCTTTTTTTCCCTTTCTTCTAAGACATGTGTTTCTCATCTTAAAACCTAGACTTATATTTCCATCTTCATTTTCTATCCTGCCCAGATTAGGGCATCTAGCACAAGCATATTCTGTCCTTTAACAGATAAATAGAGGCAGGGGATTACTGTAATCATGTGGTACAACTCACTGTGGGACAGAAGCCATGTGACTGGTGATATTACTTGTCATTTAAACCAGAACATCCCTTAGGGAAACATCCTAGAACATCCTGTCTCTACAAATTGTTAATTCCTTGTTCCAGTCATTAATTACTTTCATTGACAAATATATATATATATCTTATTTCTCCCTTGAATGTGTTTAATTTTACCTTTCAGCTGCTGTTTCCTCCATCTTACAGAGATGGAGGAGACAACAGGACTCACTATAGACATAAGAGCATCCTTTTAAGTAACAGTGTTTTATAAAGCGCATTTTTCAAGTTCTAAGTCGTTTCTGTATCTCTTCTCAGATTCTTTTCCAAGGTATCAAATGATTTCTTGAGCTGTGGATTCCAGCAGTGATTTTTGTCCCTGTCTAGCATGGGACTGTCCTTTTCCTATTTAGACGGTCAGATAATCATATCTGTCTGTTCAATTAATTGCCAGCTCAACTGATTCTTCACTGGGATCCCCAAAGGCATTTCAGAATTGCTGTTCCCACTTCAAAACCAGGCATATCTTATTATAAGGGGCAAGCAAACCCAAAGTTAGCTAGTTGACGGTAAAAACATTTTCAGCTTGTTAGTGTTTTCTCATGAATCAGGCTAGACATACCATACAAATTAAAAGCTTGGCCACATTCAGAAGGCACCTGTTATCAAGAATGACCAGCAGGTCACCTGGAGTTTTTCACAGAAGGAGAATTCAGTTTCGTTTCAGAGGTGAATTACAGGTTTCCATAGCAAAGCAATACTTTAGGAAAAATTAAATTGAAACAGATTTTTGATTAAGATTGACTTCCCGTGGTAGCCAGTCCATTGTTTACAGGGCAAAATGCAACAGGGCATCAAATTATTCTCTGGAACTATATGAAGACAGGTATTATTAAAGAGTTGATTCTTTTTGCAATGTTGAGATAAATATACAAAGTAAACAGTAATTTTGGCCATGGAAATTTTCTGAGAAGGACAAAAATAAAAGCTTTTACTGTAATTAATATGAGTCTAGTGTAACTTTGAAATTGAGTGAGAAGGAGACTAAAGAGAAGAACAGTAATAACAAGAAAAAAACATAGATGTTCTGTGACTATGAGAGCACAGGGTTGAACACTGTAACTTGACACTTGACATGTATTCCTTTTAGTAACTTATCTAAAAAGTGTCTACAAAGACTGCAGGAAGAACATACAAAGCAACCCCTGTCTTCCTATCCTTCACCCTGGGGCTTTTAAATTCACTGTGGCAATTGCTAGAGCTGTCTCTGCTGATTTATTACTTGTATTGATACGCCTGATTCTGTAAGATTATCTCAAAAGCCTTACTTGCCACCCTGTAATTTTTCCCTCCTCTTAATCTTTCCTTCTTTTTTTCCCCTTAGGTAATTTAATTCCATAAACCCCTGGAGAATGCAGCTGAATCTAAAGACTAGTTTTGTTTAGAGTCAAGAAAAAGCATCACTGGTTTTTATATTTTGTGATCAGATTACCTGTATGTTTCATTTGTAGGTTGGAACAAGTTATGCATGAATTCTGTACCCTAAATACTAGATATTGCTGATTTTTGTTTTCTCCAATGGATTTTTATTTTCTCCAAGGGTATCTCAATAACTGAGAAGTGAACAATCCTATTAAAACTGCTGAAGAATTTAGAGACAAAACAGCCTGACACTTTGTTCCACTGGGAAGGTGTGCCTGGTACTGTACTGGCTCCATCTTGTGGCTGAACCTGCACTGAGTCTTTGTAACAGGTTGACCCTCCTCGACATCATTCTTATATAAATATCGATAAATAAGTATGTGAACTTCCTTTGTAATTACTAGGACAAATGGCTCAAATGTTTCTGGTAGTAGAGAAATGGGGAGACAGAACTGAAGACATGATTAGCCCAAGCAACCATTGCCCGTTTCCCTGTGTAGCACTATCAATCACAGTATTTGGTTACATCCTCCTGCTTACTGTCAGAGGAGCCTCAGCCAGGCAGAGGGAGAGCAGGCAAATAACAGCACTTTTTGACTCCAACCTGCACTAACGTTGCTGTTCATTATTAACTTGGTGTGGCCAGTAAAGCAATTCGCCATTTACCTTCAAGAGCAGCCTTGAGTTTCTACCAAAACATAAACACAGGTCAGTGTTGTTTATTTTGGCAGCACTTTTTTTCTTTTCTAAAACAATTATTTTTTCAAGTGGTTGTAATTAAACAATGCTAGCATTTGAACAGAAGACAAAAGCAGACACCTTTCAATTAACCTTTTCCTGCCATCCCTGAACTGTGTTCAGTAAGTGCCTCGATTTGACTGCCCAACCACCCAAACCATGAACTCAGCATAGGAAAGGACAAAACACACAGCAGGAATTAAAGAAGGCTGCCAACACCCTGGCTCATGGACCACATGGCTCAGCTAGTGCCTGCTTCATATCCCAGTTATGTAAGTTCATATTTTGGTGTATAACACAACCATATATTTTCTTCAGACTGCAAAAAAGTAAATGGTTCACTTTTAGCACCTTCAGTGTTGGCAGCAGGAAGGCAGTGAGCTGCCAGGGCATGCTGGATGTTCTGTTCTGTTGTGTATCAGCTTAAGTGTTACTGGATAGAGCTTCTAACAGGCACAGTAGAAATGGCATTCAGCTCTAAAAATATTGCCACAGTTGCAAGATTGCAGAGATCAAGAGAATACAAATTATGTTTGCAGGAACTGGTAGAGGGTTGGTTACTGGGTACGAGGCAGGATAAGGCTGGCTGCACCCATATTTTGGCAGTCTTAATATGAAAGACATACCCCCTGATCCATATGATGTGGAAACAAAGAAAGTGTCTGTTTCCAAGGAGTCACAGGCCCCGCAAAATATGTATGGCAAGAACAGTCTCTCTTGCTATGTCATAAAGAGCATCCATGATACCCAAGTGTGCATGACAAAGCAGCTTTATCTTAAAATGTAGCTGCCAAGCTGGAAAACATTCCATATCTAGAATTCCATTTTATATCCCCTGCAGACATGCTCAGAAATCTGAAAATAAATACAGGTTTGCAAGACTGCCACAGTGAGTTAATAGTGTCAAAGCCTCACTCTCTCTGCTGTACATCACACCCATTTCACAAAGCAAATTTGCTCAGAGCTGCACTACAGTTTCATGTGAAGAATTCCTTGCTAGATTTTGTACAAAGAACAAATCTTTGCATCAAGTGTGTCACTTGGTCGGGAGGCACTACGCACACAGTACATACCTACTGTGCTCTGTACTGTGCCACACAGCTGCTGAATGCTCCCTCTGTTCTGCTCTGGTACTGACATGGCTGTCAGAATGTTTTCTGAGCCTGGCACAGGGACTGGTGCAGATTGTGGCCCAAGGAGGCAGCACAGGAGAGAAACAGGGTGGCCGGGCTGCTGCAACTACAGCATGATTAGTGTTTGAAATGACTGGAACAAGGGTGGGAGGAAGCTATAAAAGACTCTCTTGCCTCTGCTTGAGACAGCAGCATCCAGCACTACACATAAAAGTTTCCAGGCATGTGTCATAGAATGTAAAAACAATTACTTAAAATAAAGACAGAGGTAATGCTGCTGCTTCACATTCTGCGGTGTGCCAGGTTAGAAGGTTGTCTGGTAACAGAGGGGTGAAATGCAAGTATTGCAATGCCATCTCAGCTGGTATCTAAGTTCTGGAGAGGCCAGTGCTCAGGTGGATCTTACCCACACCAGCTGGAGGTTACAATCTTCAACACCCTTCTCTGCATACATATATTCCAGAAAAGTAGCACTGATGCTGGCGTACTGTGCAAAGGAACTGTCACAGGTGCCTTTGTCCTTTGCTTTTCTGAAACCCATTTTGCATTCAAGGTTTTGCTTTAGTACTCCCTGGTATCCTTGAGAAGACCCTGTTCAGCCAGAAATATCCATTCCAGTGCCTTTCTGGTGTATCTTAAACTTCTAGGTTCTAAAAAAAAGTCGCCTGAGATCTCTTCATGGCTCAGGGGGCACAGGACACAACCAAACCAGCTTCTCTAACAGAAGCACACAAGCACAAGTCAACATAGCACACATTTGATCAGAAAACTGATACCTGCTCATGTGTGAGCTAAAGAATTACAGAGCAGAGCAGACAGCATAACTGTGGGAGCAGGGTGCGAAGCAGGGCATGGAAACTGTCAGGAAAGCTACTGGAACAGCAAAATCCTCTGAGCATCAGTATCCAGAAATTTCCTGCAAGACATTTTGCTGCTGCTACAAACAAGCTTCTACAATCTCTTGGATATTGTTACAAGAGAGAAATAAGTGTCATCTAAGCTGGGGGTATAAAACACAGCAACAGGCTAGTAAAGGTAACTTTTCATGTTACAAGCTGTAATACTGTTCTATCAGTCCTCTATTGAATTGTTCTTCTGGTACTTCTGCCAGTCTGTACAGAATGGGTGGATAGGAATGAAGACGGGAAGAACAGATTGTACGAAGTTTGACAATCATAACTAGCATAATCATAACCATTAATATTCATATTAAGAAAGTTCCCAGTGCTTCACCTTGCTTCTGTGCTTCATTCCCTAGCACGGTGGTGTGCTTTATTCGTAGGTGGTTGGAATTGCCTGGACCCACACCAGAAACTGGGGGGAAAAAAAGGAAGAATGATCACATCAGTCCCACACAACAAAATTTTCTTTAAATTCTCACTTCTGCTGCCTTGACCAGTCATACTGTACACCCACTGTGAGACTCAGACTGCTTTAAAAAACCACAACTACACAAATAACCAAGCCCAAAACAAAAGAAATCCCAAACCTACTGCATAAAAATAGATATTATTCACTTACAGTTTCAGAGATGTGCTTGTGTTGTACTCTGTCACTAGGTTAGCCTTTGACAAACACTGGAGCTATAAATCCAGAAGACTTATATGATATTTTTCTAGACAGTCTGGGTATTATTATGATTAATTCTGCTTTATAATGATCGTGGTTGACTGTCGTCAGCAAGGTTTTTATTTGCATAACGCTGTTCATGGCAGCCTTCCCCCAGCAGATGGCACGAGCACAGCCCGTGATCATCCCGACAGCTCTGCAGGGCCAGGCTAGGCAGCAGCGCTTTGCAGCACAGAGCTCTGAGCTACAGTTACGCTTTCTCATTTCCCTCGAAAGCTTTTATTTGGATTTTAACGAAGGCAAGGTTTCTACTGCGAGGCTGAATAAAAAGTGTCATTACGTCATTTCTAGGGCCAGTTTTATCTTTGTTCTTTTTGCTTTCTGGAGACTAGATCACCGTTGCTGAAAAACTTGACCCGCAGACAAAATGAATAGCAAACATTACGTAAAATGGGTTTTGATTTGTAGAAAATATGTGTAAAATCCAGTGCTTGAAACGTGCAAGGTGGCACAAGAATGAAAGCTCAGCCCGGGAGCAGGAGCAGCACAAACTCTGGTGGTGCCAGGAAGGGCAGTCTGTGCAGCAAGGAGGGGCTCAGCCTTCGCATTTCTGCTGAAGGCAGCTGACGGCTCTGTACAAACGGGAATCACCTCCTTTGCTGCCAATGTCTTCCAGTCAAAACAGAAAAAAGGATGTGAGGAGTAGCCCCATTTATACCCGACACCCAATGTGACTGGAATAGGGGCGAAAGTGATTAAAGGATAAATTCCATGCCTAAATCTCTGTCTTGATCACTATATTTCTTAAAAACTGCCAAGTTTAGCAGTATAAGGCATTAGCAAGTTTGAACTAAAGATCTACTTCTCTTCTCTCTTGAGCAGGTCCTCTTCAGCCCCATGCAGCCCAGAGGTGTCTAGGTCACCACATCTGCACTGTCAGCAGGGTTGGGCCAGGTGACCTTCAGAGGTTCCTTCCAGCAGAATTTTTCTATGGTTGCCTTCAGGAGCTCAGCTACATTTGACAACAGCTACATCTAATTGCACTGAGTTACAGAAAGTTCTTGAGATGGACTGCCTGTTATCCTGGAGGGCCAAGCATTCATCTGACCCCAGCACAGCCTGTAAGTGTAAGAGGACTAAAGAGAACAATAAAACAACAAGAAAATAACTGATTGCACGAGACAACAAATGGAAACAAAATCATTGCAAGAAGATACCAGGCAGGACACCTCTGGCTGAGCCCATTACTTCCTGAGGGAGACTGGGCACCGCATGGATCCAGTTTTGGGGTTGGTTTAAGAAAACCAACATGGCACTGGAAAAACCACCCAGTAGTATTGTAGCAGCTGCTAATTACCAAGCCCTGGAAGCTGACAGCCCCAGGGCTACAGTGGTGTAGTCTCCAGCAGGGTACAGGAACTGTGTTTATAGGAAGAGAGCATGAGCTGGGTTTACATTCTCTATTGCCCTCAAGCCTTTTATAAATTAGTTAGCTCTTAACTGCCTGAGTAGGTGCAAAGGGTATACAGATGTATTTATTATCCCTAAACAGGCCATACAAGGAGTTTGTAATTTTTACTAGTTTACCTGAAGATTATTTTATTCCAGGGCGTGGAAGGCTTCACTCCCCCTTCTCCAAAATCTAGCACAGTTAGCAAGCAGGAGCAAGACAGATCACTGAAAGGCAATCACACTTCTTTTCACAGTGAAAATGACTAGATGTTGAAGTGATTCATACATTCAAGTAAAACCAAAATATACACATGCAAAATTTCAGTAATTGAACACAAACATGTCATCATGAATCCATTCTCAGTGCAAGTGACTGCCAAGGCAATTCCTGAATATCCTGAAATGAGCACCTTAAGAGCTGAAATGGACTCTCCTGCTTAATTAATTGCTACCTTTGTTTGATGAGGAGTGTGGCAATTTGCAGATAGAAATGTTTATACAAGAAATGCCACGGGCTTCATTGTTGCTGCCCACCTCTCTACCCATCAAACCCACCTGGGTTATAATCACTACCTTCAGACAATTCCTGTTGTATACACAAATTTCATGCATTCAAGTGCATTGATTTGGAGACTTTTTTGTTTTCTAGTTCCCTTTTTTTCCCCAGAGAAATTTAATTCAATAGCTATCACAGACATGGCATTTTATTCTGAAAAGGACTGTATTTGTATTTATTATTTGAGCTAAGTGTTTAGTTTAATATGCTTGTTGTAAATAAACTCTGTTACCCCTTGTGGTAAAAGGCCACAAGTTCCTGCTTTCAGAAACTGATCCATGTGAAGTGAAATTGTTTCCAGATAAATGTTTCCATGTGGTATTTACCTCTTAATTCACTTAGATGCCTTTGAAAGACTCAGGGTTCCGAAGACCATATGTAACAGTTGCAGGGAAAGAGGTTTAAAGGGAAGAAATCCGTGAAGAATTACAGGAGCAGTTGAAAGTTGGGAAGCAGAAATATTGTCATCTCCAAAAAGTGAGGTTTTTCCCTGCATACACGGAAGACAGCTGACTGGAGCCTCAGGTAGTTGGGAATTACAAACTGCTTTTCTCTTCAGCACTGCAGAAAATTCAGCCATTTGAATATTTCCTGAAAGTATTTCATACTCACTGCCCAAAGAAAAGGCATGAAACCCCTTAAATTTTATCTACTGCACTGCCCAGTGACAGCCTTCCACAACACATGGACACACACAAAGAGGGCAAATTGTTCTGAAGAGCTTCACACCTGGCTGCTCATTTCATCTCCTCAGAACTGATTTCTAGGAGAGAGAGGGAGAACTGCTCCTGAGCACATGTCCCCAGCTCCCGGCATTCCTACCGTCCCTCTGCTCCAGCCCAGCCACGCAGCCTCTGCTGCTCCACTGCCAGCCTGGACACCCGCAGAGAGCGCAGCAGAGCAGTGCATCTGGATTTTTCACTAAAACACAGCACTTCATGTTCTCCACACAGGTCACACCTCTGCCACTCTTCTCCGCCCTTCTCTCCCTTGGATAGGAAACACAGCAACAGGCTCCAAGGACACAACGCCCCAGCAACAGCTTCCTCCTCAGCCTGCAACTGTAAATAATCCTGTGTTCTGTACTTGCTATACAAATGGTTAGAGTTATTTACATAAAACTGTACTATTGTTCCACTGACAGTTAGTCTGACAGAAGGGTTGATTTTACTGTCAGCTGCAAATGATGCGGCAACGTTCCTGCCTAGAAATGCTGTCAGTGCTAGAGTTGCCTGGAACTTGTTAATTGGACCAGTTTGCTGTGGAGGCTGGTCAGCAAAAGGTTCTTCATACAAGGCACAGGCTTCATAATCTCCAAGTGATCCTCCAGGGAAGCGCAGTGAGGATTGACAGCTAAGGCAGTGTCACACGTGTACAGAGCAGCACCACAAATAACTTGACTGTGTGTTTACAGTAATTTTATTTACAAGTTACCACATGACACCTGTAGTACTACAGTTTTTATAACACCATTAGCAGTAAAATAAGTCACATCTAAGAAGAGTAGGAGGCAGCAGAGAAAAAAGCTATTTAGCTATAACTGAACGTAGGTATTTTTCTACAGACTTGGAAAGCAAGAAGGAATATATGTTGAGAAGAGCAAGCTCTTCAGCCCTCTTATTTCTACAGCATAAAATTTTTTGGACAGTGACAATTTAGTATAATGAGTACTACACTAGCAGTCAAATGCAAGTGATAGAAAACTGTCTTAATATCTTGCCCTTTTGAGCACCCAGAAATGAAACCCAAAGCTTCCCTTTGAAGTGAGTTATCCAGGGCTAGTTTACTTGCAGAGCCAGTAGTGCAGAATTGCTACTGGGGGACAGGAGGAAACAGAACTTATGACTAGAGAGTTCCCAAGCATTGCATATTGCCTGTGAGGTCTTATCTGGTCTTGAGTTAAGTAGCTGGTGAGCACAACCAGTTGCAGCATTCCACAAGTCTTTTTACAGTGCCATGCTCTAAAGCTGCGCATGGCTTAGCAGAATCCCAAAATCAAGCAGAGAAAAAAGCCCTTCTGCTCTCTTATAATCCTTGGCTCTAATGATGCTGGTGTAGAGCCTGGGCCTTTCTCAAGAGGAACAACGTGGAGGAGCAAATCTGGAGAAACACTCTAGACCTAGATGTATTCAGATGACAAGCCTCAGAAGAAAATAAGCTTAATGCAGCATCAGGTGCGACCCTTTTCTATTTCAAAGTACAGCAGCAGCTTCCAGAAAGCAAACAAGTGTTATTCAGGACCTGGTTTTCTGCCCAGACATCTTGAATAGCCTGGAGTGACTGTCAGTGCACACGATCCATGCTAGTGGCTGCAAAGACAATGAAAATACAAGCTGCACAGTAATAATTATTTCCACTACTAACTACACACAGGATATATTGCTTTTGGTACAATGCCATTTATTGTCACAAGAAGAAAACCAGTGATTAAGTTGAGCACATGAATTATGCAGACCTTTGCCATGCTGGAACAACAGTGTATTTTACTTACAGAAATGTCACCAAGTCAGCTGTAAAAACAGCTTAACACAGTTCTTCCAAAATACCAAGCACACCCTCAAACCCAAGCTTATATTACTTTTAGCTACAACAGAATGATTAAGAAATGGTTTTGTTTTCAATCCCCACTTCTGTCTGGAGTGCTGCACTTAAACCACATGAAGGCAAACACAGGATCAAAACACGGAGCTACAGCGACAGCAACAACACCCACTGAAATCCTTCTGAGTGGGCAAACTGGCCTGCAAGTTTGTGTCCCCTCCTATGCAAACCTACTCAAGCCTGCAAAGGTATGTATGTGTACAAAAAGGAACAAAAAGCTTTATAAAAACACAGAATGCATTAAAAAGTCTAAAGTTTGAACTCTTGAGTCTGTGATGCCTCAACTGTAAGTTAGAATATCTGTGAGTTTTAACACTTCCAGGAAAAAAGAAAGGTTTTTTAGTCCAAATTTCCTTTTCAGTACTAGCTATCAAAATGAAAGGTGACCTAGGCTTGACTAAAAAAACGTCCAGCTCTCTTGTGGTATCATCGGTTCAGTGAGTCCCACGTCAAAATTCTGAATATTCAGCATTTTTGCATTTGCAGATTTAAGGCAGAAAAAGATGTTCACAACAAGCCATTTAGTCTTGGATGTTATAAAAAACCCCTGAACAGCAAACCAACAAAAACAAACAAACAAACAACCCCCCCTAAAAGTTGCATCTCAAGTCTTTTAGTAAAAGCAAATTTTAAAAAATTCTATGGCATCTCTTGCAGCTTTGGGGTTTGGGGGTTTTTTATCCTAAAAAAGCCTGAATTTTCAGACATAGATCACACATCATAGAGAGCCTAACATCTTCCATTATTTCTAAGTTGTGTGTTCAATGTCAGAATTAAACTCGCGAGGTGGAGATCCCTGCACTGCCAACGCCCTGGCTGGTGCATCCCAGGACAGACCTTGAACTGGAGCTGCCCTGAGCTATCCTGACTTTCTCCCCAGAGCTGGCAGCTGAACCAGGGCTCCAGGGCCAGCTGCCTGTACCCAGGCCCAGCTCTGTGAAGCACAACTGTGTCCTTGGGGGTAAAAAATGAAAGAAGCAAAAGCTGAGCTGTGAGACTGTGGTAATCTAAAAGTGTGCAAGGTAAGGAAAAGTAAGAACAAAGCAGCGAAATCATCAAGTCAGAGCAGACAAGGGGCTTTGGAGAAAGATCCCAACATGGAAAGTGAAAACCCCTGAGGAAGAGCAGTGTCGCTGAAGAGGAACTCAGCGGGATCAAAGGGCGGCCCAGTGCAAGCAGCAAGGGAAGGAGACAGGAGGAGCAGCACTGCAGGCAGCAGCCAACAGCTGAGTGCACACAAACAGACAGACTGGCAAGAGAAATGGAAGTATTTTTAATACTGTATTTTTAGGTGAGAAAACACTGCAAACCCAAGACCCCGTTAAGGTATTTCTTGTTCTTTTCAGGAAAATCAGGAATGGAAGACTTCAAGTCTCCTCTCTTCAGCCTTCACATACAAACATAAGCTACCTCTGTACTAAGCTAGAAGGCTCACACTTTTCTCTACCACACTAATTAATCACCTGGAAAGAGAAGGAACTTCAGGAAAAATGGGTTCTGTGTGTCTGCATGTTGAGAGGAAAATGAGATGCAGCTTTAGGGAAGTTGCAGGAAGTTTTCAGTATTCACAAGGTACATCAGTTTCACTAACAGGATCAATAATCTGTTGTTTATCACCAGAAAGCTCACAAATCCTAGAGAAGATTTTTTGTAACAACTGGAACTTATCTAAGTTCAGTTTAAACACAGAGAAAAGTAAATTGTCAATAGCAAGATGTACTGAAAAAAAGGGCAGAGTTCTGGAAAACACGTGAAGGAAAGCTGTCAGTGTATTTATACAGGGAATGGACAAAGGGGTTACAGAACAGTTCTCACATCCAACTCCAAAGATCAGGCTTCACACAAACAGCACGTGAACAGGGCCACCTTTCTGATGGGGGATGTGAACACCGCTGACACCAGGCTGGTGTTTAGCAGACTCACCAAAGTTGCCTTTGGAAGCAGAGTTGAGGCTCTAGAACTCCTTCTGAAGCTACCTGGACTCATGTGGTGAGAAGACACATCAGAGCAAGGTAACCACCAACAGACACAGCATACGCTGATGCGATGATGTTTCTAAGTCTTCTACGTGCCTCAAATGTTTTTATTTTTTAAGCTTTTCAGTGTTACATATATCTAATTTAGTAGAAAGAATAACTGAAGATGGAACATGCACAACACAGAATCGTCTTTGGTCTGCAAAGTCCTGGTGATGCCACCAGACCTACATTAGTATCTGTTCCAATAAACAGGGCTTGTACTCAAAGGAGCTCCTTGCCAGCCTTCCTGGGTATTTGAGTGCACGATCTGCCCCAGCATCTGGGGTGCTCACTGGAACCAGCCCCACCCCGACCCACACGCCCAGCTCTGGAGTGCTCACTGCACCTGGAGCTTACAGATGGAGAGGATCAGCAGCCAGTTCTAGTGAAACACAGGAAATCTGCGTGGTATTTCAAACTAACCCGACTGAAACAAGGATCACAACAACGTTAAGTCAATCAGCTGCTTGTCAAAACCTTCCTGGAGCCAAGCAGCTGTGCAGTTGTACCTCGAAGTCCCTCCCTGAAGTGCACGCTAAGGTGAACACACCTCCTGCCAGGGGAACAGCCACAGCCAACAAAAATGTAAGAACACACATAAACCCATCTAAGGCAAAAATGAAATTCTGTATTATTCTTGGTGGAAAAAATTCTGTACTCTGCAGTGAAAGCCAAGGAAGGGAATGAGAGATTAATTTTTATAAGCCAATTCTCAGAGCTGTTACACACCTGTCAGTTATGGTTAAGCTTTCTTTAGTTTCAAGTCACATTTTTTTGTGTTTTCATATTAATTAAAGTTTCTAGCTGCCGTTATCCAGCTACACCTTTTAAGAGTTCAGTTCTTTGGCACAGTCTTTGGCACTTCAAGCTTAAAGAAAAAAAAAAAAAGAAAGAAAGAAAAAGAAGAACTAAAAGTCTATGACAGTGATATGAGCCTACTTGCACTGCTCCCAGAAATCCCACATTTCAAATCCCTGGTTGGAGAAGAGCCTTTTTGTACTGAAATAAAAACATTTGGTCTCTAAGGATTATATAAGTAATAATTTTCAAGATTTTGTGGGAACAGTGCAATATGAATATCCATATAAAGAGTGTCAAAAAAGCCCGTGAATCATCAGATACCCTGAAATCGATTTGCATCACTCAACAGGTCAAGATTTCATAATTTTCTCACACCAAAGATAAAACATTTCTGCCTGTCTACAAAGAAACCTCAGCTGTGGGGTTTTTTGGATAGCTCCCCTAATGCCAAGCTGGTACAGTTACCCAGGAGGATGCACACCTTGGGCAGTTACAGCTGTTGGCTGCAGGCCGCTCCCGGGCAGCGCTCCAGGGAGGGGCAGTTTTGGATCAGCCAATGGAGCAGCTCAGGGCAAAGCAAAGTCCCAGTCGTTCTAGATATGCACGGAACTATGCTGGTTTGGTAATACAGGGACACAATTTAATGATTTTCTTTGTATTTGTTTTTACAAGATTCAGATGCCAAAAACAAAACAGAACATTAAGTTACCTGATTTAAAAAAGAAAATCACAAACGTTTACAACATCAAAAGAATAAGACGAAATATAAACCTTTGCTACTTACAATTGATCTATACAGATTAACCAAATCACAAATCTGTCACAATATAAATGTTTAATTGTTACAATGAATAAGAACATACAGAAAATGATTTATTTATTTTTTATAAAATCTTCCTTTGCTTTTTTATTTTAAACTTACCATTAACTAAATTAGCTATGCAGGACTTGTGGGGTACATGACTAAGAAGGCACCAACAGTACAAAGCAAAGACAAAGCAGTTTGAGTATTTTAAGAGTGCTCTACACTGATACAACACGAGAAAAGGCAACAATAGTAAGTAAACCAGCTGCAACCTTCAGAAATTTGTTCTAGATTTACACATGTAGTCCAACTTTTACATTTCCGTCGATGTGTCACTTGGTTTGATCACAGCACGTGCTACAAAAACCACTGTAAGCTTCACTTTACTAATGTGCACTTTTCACTAATTTAGTGTCTTGATTTCAATTGTTAACTAAACCATTTTGAACCACAAATGTATTTAAAACTTAGTAAAAGGATTGTTTGGACTTTTTTCTTTAAACCACTGCATTTACAAAAATATTTCCCCTAAAATCTGGGATTGCTTGAAGACATTGCTGTACAAATATAAAAGTACTATGCAAGGGACCAAATTCATAATTATCTGGTGTGTATGTATAGACCTATATTTATACCATATCACTGTGCTGTAACAACACAATAAATTTATCAATAACCAAGGACTATATAAACTACACTAACATAAGCAAATATATATTAATAAAGTTTAAATCTATAGTACAGTTGCTCAGCAAACAACTTCGACATGGTATAAATATATCGTAGCATATTACAGTGGGCAGCAACAACAGGTTTTTCTTTCTCTCATTCTGCAAGGAAAGCCCTGCTCAGCTCCTCGGGTTTTGTTTGGCCACTGCCGAGTTCTGTCCCCACTGCCACTCCCGGAAGCTCCCGGCGCACACAGCCCAGCTCTGGTGTCACAGGGGTGAGGAAGAGTCTGGCCACAGGCAGGACAGCAGAGTCAGACGCTTGTTTGCCAAAGCATCCATGAGAATTTTGTGTTTGCATATTTTTCTTCAGCTGTAAGTTGGAATGTTTTTGACAGAGAACTGTTTACATTCCTTATTCCCAAAGCATCTTTACCATGAAATATGCATGCTACTTCGATTAAGAGTTGCTGTTCTCCGCTCTAAAATATAAAAACTGCATAAAGAAAAGAACCCAATGTAAAATGATGAAATAACTGACCTAACACAGTGTTGTTAGAGGCACCTTCTTTTAAACTATTTTCAAAATCTGACCCAAAAAAAAAAAATCATGCTTCAGCATTTGATGCATCAACAAATTCAACCCAACAACGTTTACTGAATTCAGTAAAAGATTGATGAATATGGTTATGGATGCCAATTGGATTCAGCAAGAGTAGCTAAGGAAGAAAGCCCGAAAGCACCAGACATTAGGTAAAGCAAACCCTCGGCTTCTCATTTGGAGAGACAGGATGCAAGGGTAAGTCTGCACCTCCCCAAACATCCCAAATTAAAGAAAGTATTAAAACAAAGAATTGGGAAAGAGAAGGGTAAAGTAAGCTGCCGAAGTTCTTCCTTAATAAATTAAAACTGAGGTGTTACAAACTAATTTCAGTAACAGTCATCTTTCCAACCGTGCCAAAATTGATTCCTGTTGTAATAATGATCATGCAAGTAGCAGAGATTCTAGAAATATTTCAACTTTTCAAAACTGAGTGAGAAAAGCATTTTGGTAAAGATGTGTAGAAAGGTCAAGAGAAATTTCTACACTAGTATCAACAGTCAAGTGCATATTTCTTCTATAGAAATGTTTTTAGCATAGGTTCCATACCATGATTCCATGATCACTTGTGCAGTGTCCTGACAATGCTCCGAATTTGTTCCCCACAACAGAGATTTATGTACCACAGGAACTTCCTAATAGAAAATGCCCTTTAATGATGAACCCTTGCTTATTAAAAATTGGTTTTGGCAGACTAACACTTAAACTATAGGAAAAAGAAAATTTTGAAATGGAATCTTGTAAGCACCCTTATCTACTGGAGTCTAAGTTAATGGCTTTCTAGATTTCTCTGAAGAGCAGACTAAATGGTATGAGGAAGCCTGGAGTTATTAACCAGCCAGCATCCTTATATACTACAGTAGCAATTGAACCTGATTTCCATTCAAAGACATTACCCAAGAGGAAACCAAAAACTAATTCTTAATGTTAATGTGAAGATATAAGATTTAAATTTATTTCCAGGAATTACAAGTGCATTTTGTTCATATTAGCAAGCAGTCTTTATACAATCCATTCTTCACTGCTGCCAAAATAAAATGAGAAAAAGACAGCAGAGATATGAAAAGCTAAAAATAGAACTATTTTTCCTAAGTTATTTGTTGAATAGCATTTCAGTTGAACACAACTCAGAGGTAACAATAGATTATTTTTTTCTCAATCATAGGCATGTGGCACTTAGACAATCATCTTTGCACAGAAAGCTTTAACAGTCATGCGAGGGCACAGTAATTATTTTAAACAAGGCAAATTTCTCACCACAGAGAGCAGTGGGGAAAGAAAAGGAGGCACTGCACTGGAACATAACACCTAGTAAACTCCACATTATACAATTTCAGTAACAAATACTTGAAAAGATCATTAAAAGGTATACAATTTTAAACGTTATTTAGTGCTAGCTTTGTTTGGTTGTCCTAACTCAGCATTATCAGAAAAGTTTGATAGTACTTGACAACAGAACAGTACTTCATGTCACGAGCTCATGGAGGCTTGATTACAAATCACCATGGTGTAGGTTGCAAGAAATGAACTTGAGATGCTGACATGCTGTAGGAGCAAAAGTAAAATCAAACTTTCTCATTTGAAGATGCAGTGTTCCTCTCTGCAAGGATGCTGAATGTCAGTGATTAGATTCAAATGTCAAAACTATCAATCCTCATTTGAAGCATTTCATTGGTATGCAGGATGTAGACTGAGTTAATTAACATCGTATTTTGGTTTCTTGCTTGCCACCAGATACGGCTGCCTTGCCCAGGAAAAGCACTGGCCATGGGGTCATGGTGCCATCGTGGTCTGTGTTAAACCTTCAGCACACGGGGAGCAAACAGCAGCTGCAGCTGCCACCTTGCCTTTGCACAGGCCGTACAAACACCACTGCATGGCAGGAGCTTTGGAAGTACTATGCCTCCAACGTGGGTAACTTTAAATGATCTCTTTTAGAAAAAGCAGGGAGAAAAGGTATAAATTTTGTCAATACATGGAAAATGTTTCTTAGATGAATTCAGTTAAGTTGGGCTCCTATGTGGCTCTTACACTGGATAGAATATCTGTATGTACAGCACAGGACACCCAAACAAGTGCATAAGCAAGATTAACATGAACACGACTTATGCTGCAATCCATAGCATAATGGTACACACTCTGCTGGATGCTAACCAACCATTTCTATTTAAAAAGGACGTGCAAAAAAAATCTGGGATGTCACTGACTTAAAGTGCCCTGAATAGTAGCTTTTCTAAAAAAAAATGCCAGCGACTTCAGTAAAGTCAGAAAAACATAGTTCATGGTGTAAACGTCTTACAGGTTAATGGATTATCTTCTTGGATATTGATCCAGGAATGAAAGGAACCACTGCATCTTTCAAATCAGAAAGCAAGCAGTTAAAACACGGGCAGCAGTAGGTGCACGTACAGTACAGTACTGCAACAGGTCAACAATGGGCATTACACATAGGAGTGTCAATTACAATTCTTCAGGCTTAAAAGATTCATTGAAAGCATGAAAAGCCAAAACTACCAGGAACCGCCCTCCTGAATGGCTCAAAGGAGTTAGTGGATAAGCTGAGAGAGGCCACAAGACATGACCAACAATAAAGAACTGGGAAGAGGAACAGCAACGTTTGAGCATGCCCAGTCCTTTAAGTCCTTGTCCTACAAAAGAGAGCAGAGACATATTTCAGTGAAGGAAGTTTAACATCACCTTTTAAAACAAGCCCTTTCCTATTTCTGTGTTGTGCACACTGTGTTTACCATGAGTCAGAGCCAGGAGGATCTACAGATGTTAAAAAAGAATTTGGAGACAGTGGATATCAGGGCATTCCACTTTAAACTATTAAATTTTCAAAAGATTAGGAAGATTAAACATAGCTAATCACTGAAGCATTCTTTGTCTGAACCAAAACTCTGTTATTTTCATATTACACCTCAATTCCAAAACCCACAGCCCAGAGGACACTTTGAATCTCGAGAAGGAGCCCAGTGAGAAGAGCTGGCTGATAAAGCCCCAGGGGAGCCCAGGGGAACAGAAAGGCACGGCAGGACACTGCTGCTGTGCACTTGAAGCCAACTCCTGGGGACTGGCCCTCACTAGGATGTCAACCAGCTACGTTTAAACTGTTGTGCTGTGGCATAGCTGGCAACCCTAACTACAAATGATTCAGACAAATTACCAGCATATCCTTATCAAGCTAAGTACAGTATTTCAATTTCAGTATCGTGCTGGCCAAATCAACTCTGCATAGTAGCATTTGAAGGTAACATTTTTATCAAACCAGAAATTTCTGCTAGCAATGGATCACTGATATCTTTATCCCTAATCCTTTTATCCCTTAATCCCAAATACAACCTAGGTAAGTATGGCCTGGGCAAAGAAGCAAGCAGGAGATCATGAACTATGATTTACCACCGCAGTAACTGCTTGCTGTCCTTCCTTGAGACTACGGCCTATTAGGAACAGGCTTCATCTTGTTCCTAAAAATTTATGTAATTTTCTTCCACAATGTGTACATGCACAGCTGTGCTCTCATACAGAATCAGCTTCAGAAAACATGGGTGGGACATTAACACCAGTCCTGTTACTGAGTCCCAGGTCTGTTCTATTGACAATGCCAGCTAATAGAACCAGTGTGTGAACCTCCGATTTCCCTATCTCTTAATTATGACAACGGTTCCAATGTCACCTAGCAAGCTTAAATAAACAAAATACAGTATTTGTAAAAACTGAAATTAGTTCATTTGTGACTTCTATACATCTGAGTATTCAAGCCAGTGGCAACAGCAGTTACCCTATTAAAGTAAAAACTGTATTTTTAAAAGCTTCCCCCCACTTTTTTTTCTTTTTCTTTCCTATGAATTCATCATTAAATGAAAATCTGAGGGTATATGCAATGCAGAAACTGAAATCCCATTTTTAGTGCAGAAAAATTATTGCTTATAGCCAAGCCACAAAGCTGCTGCACACTGCCAGCAGAGCCATGGATTTCTGGCAGCAAAGAAGCTCCCTGGCTCAGAACTTCACCTTCCTGGTGGAACTGCCCACACAAACCAGTGACTGTGGAATGCTGCTCTGAGGGAGGAGAGCACAGAGAGCACAAACCAGGCAACCCGATCAGCAGCCTCCTGCCTTTGGCTTGTTTTTCCTTTCCAGACATAAAACTTTGATACTTTAACCTATTAGTATCACCGAAGTTTCACAGGTACTCCAATCAAGTCAGTATTTGACCAGTTTTGTGTGGAACTCCTGAGACTTGCAAGCCTTGTGGTACAGGAAGACCAGTTAAGTTCATAGATTTAAAAAAAAATGTCAGAGTCAGTGAATATCAGTACATTTCATTTTAAATTAAACTTTAGGACCTTCAAAATGCTAGGAAGGTTAATCATAATTAATGTATGAATATTTAAATACCTATTCTTATTTACTCACACTATTTGAGAGCTACTTAAAACTAAAGATAATTCACACTGAAGTTTCATGTGTAGGTTTTTACCTTTAAAGGAATTTAAGAGATTTCTCCTCTGTACATTACATTTAGGAGGAGGGTTTTTTTTAAGGCATTTGAAGCCATATGACAAAATAATATATCTGTAATATATGAAGAACACTGCCCTTAAAATGTTTTTTTAAAATAAAATTTGCATTTCAAAGCGTTACTATTGCATTTATTCTAAGCAGCTCTATTGAAATGCAATTCTTATTCCCTAAATGTAACCTACAAACAAGGCAAACACCTCAGACAATGGCCTGGATTCCATGTGGACACTTCAGTGCTGCGGGCAAACAGAAGCTTTCCTCAAGAACAGGACAGGGCTGAGGTCAGGTCCTTGGACAGGGAGTTACTGGGCACTGGGAAAGGCAAGCCCTGCATTTCACCAGCAGCACCCAAGTCCCAAATTTCCCCCCCGCCCAAGTGTCCCATATTGCTGTGACTTTACCTATGCACGACTTAAGATCGATATCCTGGCTGGAATCTTGCAGTTTCCTCAAAAATCAATTCTTTCAGCTTTTCCTTCGGCAAGTCATCCAACTCCATATCAAACTTGAAGGGTGCTTCAGCTACAGGCTTAATAATACAAAGAAATATAATTACTTTAATGTCACTGTTCTGTTGAATTTCATGCAGTCCTTTTATGGATGGGGAAAAAATCTGAAAATGTCCTTCACAAAAATATCTAACACTGAGTAGTCTTGAAGGCTGAACTCCTCCTATTAGTCCAATGTGTGCTTTATGTACTAGTTTATCAAATTTTAAATCAACCACAGTAAGCAGCTACTCAAATCCAAACCACAAGTTGAAATATTTGGTCAAGGCTCCTAACTCAGTATCTACTTGAAGAAAAAATTTATCTTAAGCATTTTCATTTCTTGGAATAAACGTATCTGGCCCTTAAGGAAAACCAGCTTATTTCCTCCTCCTCTATTTTCATCACAAAAAGGAGCCAGAAATCTCCTCAGAATTGTACATAAACTACAGCCAGTTCCAATTCAGGTTTTTAAAGCATAATCTGATGGCAAACTCAGTCATTCTCCTCCTTTACCTCAGACATTATGAAACCAGGCCACATGAGCTGAGAATCTCCATTTACTGAAGACGACATCTGAGTATCTATTTATTGTGTGGCATCTCCTAAGTGTTGTACTAAAGTGAGAAATACAAATTTAGGTAAATTGATGCAATTCATTTTTCAACTCCATTAGTGCAGTAGAAATACTACCCTTAAACTAAAGTAGAAAATAATCAGCTATATCATTTTATCAATGTTTACATTTTAACAATGTCTTTACCTCATCACTTGGATCATAATACTGCTCCAGATATGGATGGGCTAAAGCTTGCTCCACTTCAATCCGCTTATGAGGATTAAAGGTCAACATTTTATCCAACAAATCAAGTGCTAAGAGGAAAAAAAAGGAAGCAAGAGTTTAATACACACTCCACAAAAGTGTTACAAGCCCTGACCTTACACAGACAACACCCAGTGCCCCAAGGTCTGTGCTAATGACAATGCACCGCTCGAGCTCCCCTGCTGCAGCAGCACTGGGACCTGTAACTCGGGCACAGGAGCTGTGCCTGCCCCTCTCCTGGCATTCCTGGGCTACAACTGCCTTGGGAACGACCTGCTCCAGTGGAGGTGTTACCCTGCCAGGGGCCCTTCAGCCCCAGAATGGATGCCAAGACAAGAAATGCACAGAATACTACGGTACAATCTGGTTTTAACTGATGCCTTAGGTTTTGATCTCTGTGTTTTTCAAATTCTGTACTGCTTAGCGTGTAGTTCTAAAGTTTCATGTAGCTTGTTAGCTGCTCTCTTAGGCCAGATAGACATAACAAAGCCTCTCTGAGCTTGCTGTTCAAGGACACTCTGGCTGTCTTAAGCCCAAAAGATGTAAACTAGGACCATGAAAGAGGTGGAGAAGGTGGAAAAAGCTAAAGTTTTAATTGGTGAATTTATGCTGATATGCAAATGGACCAAACCTATATCTGTGTCAAGAACTCGTGACCTGGGGTCCATCTTGGGTCCATTCTATGGAAGCAGCCTCTGGCTCCCCAGGGTGTACCTTGAAGGCCCTTCAAATAAATATCTACCCTTATTCCCTTACTCCTGTCTAGTCTCTGTTTTTTAGGTGGCTGGGAGAAGGCATCATAACTACAACAGAAATGAAATAGATGAGATTTTTTCTTCTCTCAGAAAAGTGCTTTGGATTTTTGTGCCAAAATCTAAACTAAGATGGAGCTTTTCTGAAATAAATAATTATGCCTATGTTCTTATTCCAACCAGAAAACTTGGCTGTTTACGGACGAAAATACCCAGAAGTCATTAGGAGATCCAGATCATCACGGTGAAATATTCTGGCACAACCAGCAGCACAGAAGATACTCTCCAGAGAAGATGAAAATACATCTATATTAATGAGATTCAGGCAAAATCTGCTGAAGACAACTCGTAAAGAATCTATAAAGAACCTGAAGATCCAGTAAGACAGAGAGTGAGGTCTGGTGAAACTCTGAACAGACATCACAACTCAGAGCTACTACAGTTGGTCAGTTACCTTTCCTGGTACATTTCCCTTTTCCAAGAAGAGAAAACTAGGAGCAAGAAGCCCTAAGATACCTGCAGTATCCTAAATTCTATCACATTTCTTCTCCTCACTGCATCATGTATGAACTAGAACTTCAACAGAGGCTTCTTGCTGCAGCACAGCAGTTGCAGCTTTGCCCCAGGATGAGGAGCACACCTGTGACCTCAGGTCTGGTTGCGGCCTGAGGAGGGGGGATGCACCATCACCATCACCATCACCCCGCCACTGAAGTGAGCTCCTGGGGGCCTCTGCAGTACCCAGCACTGCACAAGAGACCCAACTTCATTCGAAGGCAGCTCCAAAAGCCTCAGCTTTGCACTGTAATCCTCACTCGGTGTTTTGCTGCGGTTCCCTCAGGGGCTCCCGCGCTCACCCCGAGCCGCAGCGCGTCGGGCACAGCCCTGTCACTGCCCTGGGTGACAGCCAGCTCCTGAAAAGCTGCCCTGGCACAGCTGCTCTCAGGGAGCTATTGCCAAGGTGCCGCCCCAAACGGCACATTCCCCTTCTGCTGAGGTACCAGCACTGGTGCCATCTGAACTGTCAAAGCCCACGGGGAGGATTCTCACACTGATGAGCACTGTTATAAAGGCAGAATAAATCACTGCTGTTTCCCTCAATGACAGGGATAATCAGCTCCATCTGCAGAAATCAGCTTTTACATGGTAATTCAGTACCTGATCATATCCACTAAGAGTAAATTATCACATCAGTTAAAAAAGCAGCGACTTACGAATTGTGCTAGAGCAGGTAGAAGAGCACTGTATTGTGAACACAACCACCCTTAAACTGTATGAAGTCGAGTTTAAAAGGTAAATTAACAGCTATCTAGCAAAACAAAATCATATTTACCCTCTACTAAAGCCTTGTTAAGAAAAGCAACAATTATTACATTCCTTGCCTTTGTAACTTATACTCCCCTTAACATAACTGGATTTTTTAACCCTTTAAATTTTAAGCTCTCATGGTGCCTAAGGACCCCACTCACTGACGAGACCCTGTTTGACCTACAATTGATGCACAGTCTACACAAACTCTACCCACAGCAGCAGCAAGTGCCTGCCTCCTATCTGATGTACGAAACAAAGTCCAAGACTTGTTTGATGCCATTGTCAAAATCCAGTGATGTTCAGCACTTGAATAATGTACTGTGCTTCCAAAGACAGCAACAAGAGTTTGGATTTTACACATAAGTGAAAGACCAAACTCCACAACAGATAATCGCAGTCACTAAAAATTGCATTCAAAAAATTAACTGGTATGAGGGCTTTGTGCTGGTTTATGATTTTATGTTAGACTTAGAGTGCTGTTTTAAGGCACCTGCTTGTTCTATTTCCAATACAGAGAAAGATAAATTCTTAGGTTACAAAAACTCCCATCCTGCCATTACTTTGATACAATGTAATAGAGCATAAAATACCTTTGGGGTCAGCGTTTGGAAACAGCCTGTTCCATGGTACCTTATTTTTGTGTGGTAGGGAAAGCAAGTAGTTTCTGGCCTTTAAATTTATTATACAATTCAAATCTTCTTGGGAAGGGGATCCAAGTATACCTAAAAAAATGAGTACAAACAATAGTGCATTCTATGAAAAGCTCATTAATACAGTTGTATCATATCTGCTAAAACTCAGTATTAAAACTGCTGGGGAGGAGATTTCAGACCAAATGTTTTAAGGATACAGAATATCTGAGGAGTTTTTAGAAACTTTTACTAAAAACCAATTTTTTAAATAAATCAATGCATCTGAGTTTTCAAATGATCCGTAATTTCTTTAAAAAGATCCCAGTAAATCGTGTACCTATAGAAATTTTAAAAACTTTGATCTGGACCTAATAATATATAAGCTTTTAAATTTTGTCTTAAAAATATATCTGCTGATGTAAACAAATTGGTAAGTACTCTCTAGTTGTCCCCAAAACAGTGATTACCTGTAGCAATCGCTGCAAAAATAACTAGAGGGAACAGCTGACACACTTGCAGATCCACACCTTACACACTGACCCACTGGAGAAAGACCAGCTCAGCTGGCAGAGATGATGGAGAGAGACAGATGGATGTGGAAATGCTGCTTTTCCATAAAGCTTACCAAGGATATGGTTAAGTTGGTCAAGGTAGTGTTTTCCTGGGAAGATAGGTCTGTTGGAGAGCATCTCTGCCAGAATACAGCCCACTGACCAGATGTCAATAGACTTGGTGTAACCCTGCAAGTGAAACACATTTTGGTCAAATTTCTGCATAATAGCAGCAACATGTTACTTTAGTAAATTGTGAAAGTGCACACAAATCATCTTTTTCTTTTTTAGATGAGTCATGCTCGCTCATGCTGTTTGTTTTTTCTGTACTAATGAAATAATTAAGAACCATACATCAAAACACTACTTTGAAGTGGTAGCAAGAACTTAAGTCTCCAAGATACGCTTTTCCAAAAGCATCCTTTAAGTTTAGCTAAATCTGTAACCAACTGCAAACTGCTGAGACTCCCTAATTTTGTAACAATTTTAAACTAAAAAAATTTGGAAACCAGGTATTCTTAATTGCACAGCCCCTGCCAGCATACTGAACACGTGTGAAAGCAGTCGTCCTTCCTGAGGGGATCTAAGCAGCCCTCCAGGAAGAGGCCTTTGGCAAAGGGGGGAAACGGCCAAACCCATCGCTGTTGGTTGGCTGCTCTGTACAACACAAGAGGCAGGAAGAGGTGAAGATGCTGGGAGGAGGCCACACCAGTCACTGGGATATAATGGGAATGGAACAAACAGAGGGACATCCACGTGTATGGATAACCTGTGCCATCCACAGGAAAAGGCACAGCAGCGATGTCCTGGCAGTGACAGAGCCCCACTGTGCCCGGCTGCTGCCACTGCTCCTCCCTTGGGAAGGCTCTGTCCTCACTGACCCCACAGCCACTGGGCACCAGCTCCTCAGCATGTCATCCCTTCACATCTGTGTTTGAGGCACCAGAATTATAAAAGGAATCATGCATTAAGCCAGGAACTTTTAAGCTGATGACCTCTTACAAACACAAAATATTTTCTTTGTAGAAGCTTCTGATAAGTGGATGTGGATAGCCAGAAATACAGTTAAGCTGCCCTATGCTGTGGCCTCAGTGAGGATTTAAAATACAAGAAGCTGGGGGAAAAACCCCTCAGTTGGTCAGATGTCTGTTTTCTAAAAGCCTTGGACATGCTATTGCCACAACAAATAAACCCACCAACTGGAAAAGCTGTAAATCCTACAGGAACAACAGTCATCCCAGAATATAAAATAAAGCCCCAGGTGTCACCCGGGTGTTTTGCTAACAAGTGCCTGGCTGTGGGAGTGAGCACAGGGGTTCTGAAGGACATTCACCACCCACACAGGGACTGGATGCATCTTAAAATGGCCACAGAACACAACAGTAATTGCAAATAAATAGAAACCAAAGGAATGCTGTCAAGAAGGCTATGGGAATGCAATTAAGACTGACACATAAGAAGGATCACATGCCTTCATTCAGAATCAGATTCACCCTCATTATACACTCTAAATCTAAATTAAGATGTCAAGATAACATCAAGGCAACATTTGCAGCCTTGATGGAGGCAGCAGTGGAATGCTCATTCCTAGCACTCCTGTCCTGCTCAGTGGCACAGCAGTTGATGGAAGCAGCCTCATGACTGGCAAGGAACTGGAGGTGTGGGAAGTGGAGCACGTGATTAACTCAGTTCTAGTACCCAATAACTGATTCTGGAATCACACCTTAGTGCAAGCCAGTAGCTCTACTGGAAACCCATGCCCACTTCTCCCCAAGACTATGCGTGCATTCCGATCCTAAAAACACAGAAGGGGGAAGCACAGTTGGTCCCCACAGGGGAATAACCAGCAACAGCAGCACCACAGCAGCTCTCTGCGACCCTTACCTTAGAATTCAGCATGATTTCAGGAGCCCTGTACCAACGTGTGGCCACATATTCTGTCAGGAACCCTGTGTGATCATGATCGGGATCTGCAACGCGAGCCAATCCAAAGTCACAAATCTGATTTTAGAGAAATAAATAGAAAAAAAGGCACATTAGACACACATTTCCAATATTGTAACATTACTAATTCACCATTCCCCAATCAATGATGTAACACCCACAAACGCAGCAACGGCAACCTATGTTTTTAGAAACAAATTATTGCACAAAGGTGAAGAAAAATGTTTTGGATCAATTACAAAGAATATCCAATTGCCATTCAGGGGCCAGGAGGAATAAAAAAAAAGAGAACAAGAGAAAAGAAGATGTTCCTGGTGCACAATTCATGTTCCACTATGGGCTTGCTTAACAGCACCTTTGCTAAACAGGTAGTAAGATACACTGCTCCAACCTCTTAGAAATTCACCAGAAGACAAAAAGAAAAGCAATTAAGACTTCCAGAAAACATAATTAGCAACCAACACATTTTTAACCAAGTTCAACACCCTATTTTACAAAAGCTATCATCATAACTGCATCTCTGCATGACAAACAACCTATCCAATCACAAGATAATGGCAGACTGGAGAGATTATAGGGTGTTGAAGAAAACATGAGCCTAAAAGAAAAAAAAACCCTAAACACAAGCAAGAAAATATTTCTCAACCCTTTCTCAGGAAAACAGTTTTATCTAACTATGAAAAGAAAAAACAAACACCAATTTAGACTAGCGAGTTCAGCAAAAAGAAAAAGGTGGTTTTAGTTATGCTCTGGTAAGGAGGCTCCTTGGCTTTCAGAGCTATTTAGTGTCTAGAGAGAAATTAAGAAAATTGAAAACGTGAAGACAGACTGTTGTAGAGCACAGCAGCTGTTCCTTTCTTACTGTCTCAAAGGTCAATGGCAAGATTGTTGAGTGGTACATTAGACACATTCACAAGCTTCTGCTGCCCCCCAAAAAGTACCAGGTTATGATTGCCACACAAAGCGTATTTCCGTGAAAGAATACTCAGGAAAACCAGGCATCAAATGTAGGAGTGGCAAACAGTGGGAGGTTCCTCTGCTCTGTTTGTTTTATAATATTTACTCTTAGATAGTTAATTGTGTACAGTGACTATATTGAAAATGTGAAGTGAAAATAGGCTGTAGTCAATAAAGTCAGTAATGCAAAATCCAACCAAAACCACAGAAACCTCACTGTGCTGTGGCAGGTATTTCTTAATTTTCCTGTAGGGACAGCCTGTCAGTGAAATAACTGATAGAGCAGTTAGGGAAGAAATACTTCACTGACTAAAAGCTACATCTGAAAGACAAGATTCAGCAGCTGACTGTTACACAGAGGGTCTGAAGAAAAGGCAGTGATGAATGTCAAAAGCCAAGCTGCATGCCATTACTTTAGCTACATATTAAAAAAGTAAACCCAACCCCCTGAATCCTTAGCAAACAACCCCAAAAAGAACCTTTATAAGCATGGCAAGGTTCTCCCAGGCTACAGGAACAGAGCAGCTGCCTTGTGTGCAATTAGCAGCTTACATAAAGAGAGTCAGTGCAAATAATCAGAAGAGCCTCCTCTAAAGACAAAAACGAAGAAACTGTAGAGGACAGCTTAGAGACTCCAGAAAATAATTATGCAGCAGGCAAAATTGTTATAATCTCTTCCTCCTAACCTTGGAAAAAAGCTAGATAAGATTACAGGCAAGGAGATGTGCAGAATTTTAGCGTTACACAAAAGCAAAGTGCTATGGTTTGTTACTATTAAAACAAAAAGAAGAAAGACACTCTCTGGTCCACAGTGAAAAGCAAAAATTGAATTACAGACGGTGTCTCTGAATCTCTCAACTCAAGTAGAAAAATGCACATGGGATGGAAAGGAAGAATAATGACAAAGAGAGCTCATTAAAATGACAAAAAGCCCCTGCTGACTGGAGCAGAAACAGGTTAAGCAGAAAAGCAGAAACACCATTAGTGAGGAAGATTTCAAGGTTGAAGCTGCAAGAAAGAGGCTTTGGCTGCAGAGCTGACAGGAGTGATAGCACAGAGGGAAAGGGATGCTGGGGATCCAGGGCTCTGCCTGCAGCCCCGGGTGAGCATGGGCACAGCTCTGGCTGTACCTGGGGAGGGCAGACACTTCCCAGCCTGTGGCACCAGGACACACTGAAATGCCCTGCTGGGGGGAATGGGAGGCCACTGTGCCCGTGCTAATGATGATCCGTAGCAGGCAAAGCACCAGGAGTTGATTTTTAGGCTTCTCCAAGTGAACAAAAAGGAAAAAAAAAGAAATCATCTGAGAGCAATGTAGTAACAGGTGAATTTTCTCGGCATTTTGACTAAGTCATAGCAGAGAACAGAAACTGCATAATGAAAGACACAGGTATGTCAGTCAGTGCTTCATGCCTTGGAGAGACAGTACAGATGCTGATGAGACAGAAGAAATTACTTCCCACCTAAATAAATAAATACATAAATAATGCCAGCATCTTATTTATATATTTATCTTCCACTTCTTGAAAATAACATTCTTGCAATCAGTATCAGGGATGGTTGGGTTTTTTTAAACAGAGAAGGCTTAAAATTGGATGAAGCTATCAAGCAGATGGGAAGATTTAGGAGGATCGTGTACATATGACCATTTACTAAGCAAACGAAATGACACCCAACAGTACTACTAATATACTGAAATATCTGCAGTTGTATTGTTGAGTAGCCTGTGCCTCTGTGTATTTGTATAAAATGAAACAGAGAGGCTGCCATTAAGTTTCATCGTTACTGATAAGATGGTGGTTGAAATAGTTGCATCTCTAGAGTAATTGGTAAAATCCTGAAACAGACACTAACTTGCAGTTTTCCTTAAAAAACCCCTCCCTCATCACCTTCTTTTCACACCTGTCATGGTAGGTAACAATTCTCAGTTGTTTCAATAATTGTGAGTTTTCAGTATGTAGACAGAAAAGCACAACTTACAGTATCACTGCAGTGTGTTCATGTTTTACCTAAGGCAAAGAAGGAGATTCTCAGCTGGAGTAACTTAGAACACTGAAGACACTCGAACACACTAGTTGAGAACTTGTTTAAAATGGGCTTCATTTTCTGAAATATTAATACCATTGGCCTAAGAAAATTCTATGGCTATGAGAGTTTTTATGCAACTTACTTCATTTACAGAACTACAAACAGGTCAAATTCCTGGATGCAGAGAATCATAAAATCAAGTAAAAACCTTTCTAAAACAGTTAGATACTATTTAGAGTCTGTCAGTGGCATGTCAGTGTACATGAATCTCATTCATGGGAAAGATGCCAGGCTGCAAAGGAGAACACCAGTATCTGTATTACATGGGATTCTCACTGGAGAGAGATCCCAAGATAGTAATCTCATGGAATCTTGAGTCTAATCTTCCACTGCAAATACATAACAAGAGACAGTACTTAAGTCAAATGATGTACTTTCACCAACTTTCATTCACTGACTGATACGTCACGTGTAAGATCTCAAATATTTAGGTCTTTAGCTTTGCCTAAGGAAATACAAACACCTTTAGGTTCTGAACTCCTGCCTGGAGACTTTCAGCGGCCCACCACAAGCCATAGGGTTCACAAATACATTGTGTCAACAAAGACTCTTAGGCTTTTTCCCTGGGAATGAAAGCATTAATACAGGGGCCATGATCATGTTTAAGGGAGAAGGAGGGAAGGAGGGAAGGAAGAAAGGAAAGAAGGGAGGGAGGGAGGGAGGAAAAGACAGACAGAAAGACAGACAGAGCTCATTACAACCTGTAGAACTGTGAGCTCCAGAAGAGAGCAACAGCTCTCTCTCACAATGCCATTAAAGAAAGAAGCTAACAGAATTACCACTCAAGATGGACAAACTTTCTACTGACCTTCTTCCAAAAATGTTATTTCTAGTGTGATTTTAAGTCGTTTGTTTCCCCTGTATGCTATGTTTGAGTTTATGTACCATTTCCTTCATGAAGGGGTTAATGCCTTTGAGGGGGTCTGATGTAATTACAGCTGCTGAAATCCCACAGCAAGAGTCAGAGGTGACCAACCCAGCAGTGCATCAGGGAGAGCTGACAAGATGCAGTGGGAATATAAAGCAAATTGATCATGCAGCCAATATTTAGAATGGACCAGCATATGAACAGCAAAGAATTGTGTGACACTTGGAATTGTGACAAGCTTGTACAGTTCACAACTGGTTCACACTTTGAAGAGGGTATTTTTGTTTTGTGGTTTGTTTGTTGAGAAAGTTAGAGCTACACTAAAAAATAAAGGGTAATTAGGAGCAACACCGTGTTCAACAAACCCAGTTGTACCACCTCAGATCAAGCACTGTAAACTCTGCAATCCCACTCCATCAGTGGCCAGCAGCAAATACATGCACAGTGTAAAAGGGAACACATTCCAATGCCTCTCTCATCTTCCATGGATTTGCCACTGTGGCACTTTAAACCACAGGGAGCACTCAGTAAGTTTTTTCTGCTAACCTGTTTGGTGTTTTTTTAAAAACAGTAATATCTACAGCGCTCTGTGATACCAAGTTCCACAGCTTAACAATGCTGCAAGTAAACTTCACCTGCTCCTTTCCTCCCCCCAGGCCTTTTCCACAGGTAAGGACAGTGAGCTCACCTCACTTGTCCTTACCTATGGAATAGAGCTGCTCTCTATTCAGCCTCCCTCTGCCACTGACAATGTTATCAAATTCTATTGGGTTCCTCTGTTCCTCATGCACTACCTTGCAGCAGAGGAGATCCAGGCTAAATAGCTCTTCATGATATGGAGAGCAGTACTTTGAAATCCTGGTCTCCTCATATCACAGGGAGAAGTGTGATAACTATGATCACACTAAAGACCCAAAACCAGCTGAAAGGTACAGAATGGCATGTTTTCTGTTTTATTCCCTATTTCTGTTCTAATTCTTCACACTTGGTTTGCTTTACTGAATGCCACTAAGCATTGAGCTGACATTTTTCAAGAATCATAACAGCTCTAAGCTCATCCTTCTGTAGTATTAACGAGTACAGAGCCCATCACTGGAAATGCAAATTAGGAACATTCTCTCCTTAAGTAATTGCCGTGCATTTAATCAGCACTGAATCTTACATGCCACTTTAGCTCCCCACTAATACAAAGTCCTTTTCCAAAAACAAAACATTAACAGTGTAAACAGAGAAACCAAATCTTGAAACACACACGGTTCTGAGTTTACTTTTGAGGTAAACATGATGCTGCTTCAGATCAGTATTTTCACCCAGCTTTCAAAGAGGCTGTTTCCAAGTCAGCCTCCAGATGGAAACAGTGATGCACTCATTACAGCAGCCTAACAGATTCTTAGTCACTCAAATCTTGATAATTATTTTATCAAACCGAATAATGTTTTGGCAATCTTTCCAGGACAAAAATCACATTAATCCCCAGTAGAAACCCCACATTCATGGTTATAGCAGTTCATTTATGAAGACCATGGCAGGAAAATCTGTAAGAAATTTCAACTCACCTTGAGATCACACGTGGTGTTAAGCAGCAGATTTGAAGGTTTGAGGTCACGGTGAAGCACATTGGCTGAATGGATATATTTTAACCCTCTCAGAATCTGGTAAAGGAAATAACAAATGTGGTCGTTGCTGAGGTGTTGAGTCTTTAAGAGCTTGTAAAGATCTGTCTCCATAAGATCTTGCACAATGTATCTGTGAGGCATTAGATGTAAGGCAGCAAAACAACTTGGTGTCACATCCAGTATCAACACACAGTACCCAAGGAAACTTCTAGAACATTTTTGTCTCTTATTTGTCTGTTTGATGACAATTATGAAACTGTGTAGTTGATTCTTCCTTTAGAAGTTTGGAATCTAATCAATTCTGTTACATGATGCAGCCCTTTACAGAATTAAGAGGCACCAGCATGTGATCCTCTCAAATTAATCATCATAAACCTCTATTTCTTCATAGAAGAGCTTGACTTTTATTGGAATCTTAATTTCATCTGATTCCTATCCTGCTTGCCAAGAAACAAAGGGTGGGTTTTTGGTTAATGAGTAATAAGCTTCCAAGATACTTGCTTGCATTTGCATAAAAGCATGAAGGTAGAAGATCTCATCATTTCTGAACAATTTTCTCTACCATCTCCCCACTTTAAAAATTCAGCTGTTCTTCTCTACTATATATATTTATTACACTACAGTGAACACAACAGACCTTCTCCTACCAAAATTAAATCCCAATATACTCAGTCAGATGACTTTTTTATAAGAATGCAATGAAAATTAAAAGAAGGGATTTTTTTTTCCTGCTTTGACAGGAAAGAGTTAAGTAAAATTTTCTTCTCCCCTAATTCTAGAAAATTTGAGACAATTATAGGAGAGTCTAGCCATTTTACTTTCTCCTCAAAGCAATCACTTCTAGCAGCAGCTCTATTAAGAGCAAATATAGTTTTAGAATTATGTGACTAAACTAAATCTTTTCTACAATGTTGAGTTCTTTGCCTTGGAAGATAGGAATTAACATTTTTCTCTTTTCCTGGAAAAGAAAGAATAAAACTAGTGTTCATCTACATCAAATTTATACATTTATCTATAAACTGATCAAACACTATTAACTTCCCTTTTGATTTACAATAATAGAAGCAAACTTCTATTAAAATTTAGGAAGGAAGAGGATGAAGGGGGAGAAACAATCAAAAGAGAGGAGGCAACCACTACTAATGATGCCAAATAACACTGTGAAAGGATACACATCTTTCATCTGTTCAATAGTTGGAGCTCTGATAATGTCATTTATTCCAATAATATTCTCATGCCTGAAGCGCAGTAGGATCTTGATCTCTCTCAGAGTTCTCTGGCAGTACGTCTGATGCTCAAAAGGACTGATTTTCTTTATAGCAACTCGAACTTTGTTGACGTTATCATAAGCAGAACTAGAAGAGAATTGATAACATCAGTTATAAGGAACATTAAATTCATTCAATTCAGAAAGAAAGAATGTGAATTCAATTGAATATAGGAGTGGTGCATTTTATTTACATTTACTTTTATTAAATGAGGGGAGGTGACAGTGACACGTCCTTTCTTTTGGTGAACTGACAACACACTGTTGCTCCTTCATCAGCCTGTTTGGGTCTACAACCACTTCCCAGCTGACTTGGAGTCTGCTGATTCGTGGGCACTGCACAGAGGAAAAGGTATTTGTCTTCTTTATCAGCCTGTGCACCAACCAAGTCTGAGGCTTTTTCTATATGCTGTAATCATCAGAAGTTTGAGAAAGTTCACCTTGCATTAACCCATTCATGCTGGGGTGCAGAAAAACCTTCAGAAATCATCTTTCAAGCAGCAGAATTCCACATCCTCTGTCCAACTCCCACAGGTAATACCAGCTGTCACCATCTTTCACATTTTCATCAACCTACACTGTTGGCACCTCCGTAACAGACACGGAAGCACAAAAGGGATGGAGACAACATCTTTCCAAGTTCAATTCCAAAGATAATGAGAGTTTGAGGAAAGAAAGCTGTATCCAGGTACACACACGGAGGGGAAGCAGGCAGCAGCACAATGAGGATCACAGTGACCGTGACCCATGATAAGGAACTCACTGCCTCCTGCATTTACAAGGCTGTCTTTCCAGGAGCTTAGAACTCCATTCCCAGCTACACCAATAAATAGGCCAAATAAACAGTATTTCTGTTCAACATGCCTACGCATTCACGGAGAATATCACAGCCTGAGTCTAATTAAAAGTCTCAGTAAAACATACCTAATCTTCTAAAATCTGGACTATGAATCCATACATGTTTTAGTATGTTTTCTATGGTCTTGTTTATATGAATGACAAAGCATCTCATTATCATAACTTCTACTTGTATTAGAAGTATATGGTAATTTAACAATTAGAATTTAGACATCTATATGTGATCCTTGTTCCTACTCAAGCTCACTACTGCCTTATTAGGAAATTAAAAAATAATCAAGCCTGTATCCCATACATTTCTGTTAGCCTCATCTATTTCATATAAAAATATAAGCATACTAGCCAAAGAGGCTTTATATCCCAACAATTTTCTATGATTGAGTGCCAGAACTTTTTTTGAAACTCTTTCAATTGGCCTTACTCTGCTGAGATGTCCAGGTACCTAGTGACCAGGTAAAGTAGAATAAAATACAAAAATCCAATTAGAAAAGGAGGCCTCAGAGGAATTCAAATGCCTGGCTGCATCAAGGCTCCTCTATGAGTAAGCAGAGATATGGTGCAACAAGGTGGTTTTGAGATGGTGTTGTCACCACTGGATGCAGAAGTGTTTGAAATTTCTCACTTTCATTATTAAAACTGACATATAATTCAGTCAATTAGGGTCATCAGTAAGATCTTCATACAGCACATGCATATGTAATGACAACCTTTTTGCATGGTTTTCCCATAATCCCTTTGACCTGCCCGCATCCTTAACCCTGGTCTGTACCCACAGACAGCACCATTTATTTGCCTCTAGAAACACTAAACTCAAATGCTCCACGGGGAGCTTTGAAATGCCACATGCTGAGCAAGTATTCATTACAACTGCTGCTACTGCATATGTATAGATAACACATTAGCAGTTCCTCAGTCCCAAAATAGATAATAACTAAGTGCCATAAGTGGAACTTGGCATCGCCTCCAAGAGCACTTGGGCTCCAGTAATTTTCTTAGCTCGTCACCTGTGGTGTTTACAATAGACCAGTGAGGTTGGTCACAAGCAGAAAATAAAACCAGAAATAACTCTGAAGCATGAACAACCTGGATTTGGGAAAGAAATGGAAGAATCCTATGGGCCATTTCATCATTATAAACAAACTTCCTGCCTCCTCCTTTGTACTGACTTGAGCATTTTTTCTGCCACAATGCAGAATCTTACTTCCTTTCAAAGGACTGGACAGCAGCAGCTAGGCAGGGTAAAAAAAGGCAAAAAGTCAATATTTACCAATTGATGTTGCTTAAATAAAAGCTCCCAGTCTCTACAATATTTGATAAATCAGTTATTGCTTCTTGAGCAAAGGTTGCTTATTGATGGAAAATATGTATCTATCCTTGTGCAGATTAAATGAACATGAATTCTTCAATTAAATATACTGAGATTTCCTCTCTTGTACCTGTTTCACCTCCAGTCCTTGAAGCATTTCCTTAGCAGAAGGTTTACGCTGTTATTTAGAAAAGGATGGATAATTTTTCATTCTGATGGTTCAGCTATAATACACATGATTCAGTGAGGAAAAAAGCTGTGTATTTGGAGTAAAGAAGCAATCAAGTTCCTGTCCAGTGTACGTTCCCCATACAGTCATTTTTCTGTTTGTATCAGATCTCCCCACACTAGTGCAGCTAAGCTTTCATTGCCTCAGCTGAGGGGAGCAAAAACTGAGATACTGTCTAGTTGAAACAGAAAAGAGATACTGGATTTATTTCTGATGTCACACTTTTTGAAAGATGAGCCTTTCTGTAACTTGATTAAACATCTGAGGAATTATCTCAATTTCTATGAGCAAGAATTACCTCAATTTCTATGAGCAAGAAGCTAATCATACAAGCAGTCAGGCACACTTGCTTGTGCATAATATTTTAAATGTCACGCATAATACAGGTACACTGAGAATCTGTATTATCTAGTTAACACCATTTCACACTCTCAGTCACAGCCCTTAAAGCACATATTGCTTTAAGTGAATTCTGTGACCCTCTAAAGATGCTTTCTCAATTTGACTTGTGCTATAGAAAACTGTAAAAGACACACATTAGACTGAACTTTAGTGGAACTGAAGAGTCAGGCTACAACCAGACCCCTATTTGCCCTATGAAGCCACATCGAAATAACTGATCGACTATACAGGAAACACCATAAACTCACAAAACTGGGCCCTTTGTTAGGCAGACTGAATCATTTCCCAAGCTTTCGTTCCATCCAACTGTTCATTGCCTGCCACCAGCACCAGATTTACGCACTCCTCTCCAGAGCTCTGCTGCAGAAATACGCTGCTCATCGTGTGCATTTCAGTGTTGGCAAACGAAACCACTCTGAAGGTGCAGCTGCAGGCCCTGGTGCATCCCCCCTGCAGCCCACGCACCAGCTCAGCTCTGCGGGTTCACCTCACGGGTTCCAGCCGCAGCCGGAATTACAGATCTCATTGTACGACTCCTCATCAGCCGTGCTCCCCCTGCAGTCCGCTGAGGATCAGCTCCACAGCACATCCCATCCACCTCCCAGCGCATCCTAAATTTAGATTACTTGCATTCTGGCAGTGCTGTCCCAGTGTGCATAGTGTAACGTATTTGGGCTGTCAGCTTCTACTAAACCTCACAACAACTGGTTATATTTGCAATGAAGCAGTTAACTGGGACATCTTCTGAAGTCAGGAACTTTCTATTATCTTGACTTTTTTCCAGAGAAGATAAAAACCTGTAAAGTGGGAATAACAGTTCCCATATTAACAACTTTTAGTGTGCCAGTTTATAGCTTTTAGTTTCTAATCGTTAAGCACATGTACTGATCATTACCCACAGAACTGTACCATTATGATGAATCTAGTCACCAACACTTTAAATATTCAGAAGGAAGGATTTATTTCCACCCCAATCATGTGCAACCTCACAAGCCGAAACAACCATTCAGCTGTGAGTGCTATTTATCTGTAATGTGATAAATTTAAATATAGATTTTGCAACTGCCCAACTCTTGTAGCCACAACATTATTCCTGTTTCAAGCTGTGGTTACCAACCTGTGACAACCTGCAATAGCACCGTTATTTAGATACTTTTGCAACATCGTGTGAAAATCAATACAAGCCCCAGCAGTAGAGTTTATCGTTCCTGATTTTAAGTATCTTGTAAATATGTAACAAAGTTTTGACTAAGTAAAACATCAGGCACAGCTGTACAAAATAAACAAATGAGCATTTATAACCCAAGAAGTTGCATCACGTAACTTTTAATGCCGATTTTTATCCTTCTGCTCTCTGGTACCAACTTCCTTTTTAAACAGAAGCCCAGGGCGGGGCTGCTTCCAAGAGCAGTGACCAGAAAGGCACCGCAGCTCTGAGCCCACAGCCCCACAGCGCTGCCTGCTCAGGCGGCCTCTGGCATAAACTCCTGGGGAAGGGAAGCTTTCCACCAGGCACGTGTGGCCGAGTGCCAAAGCTCAGCCCCTTCTGCCCACAGTGCCTGCTACATGTTCTTCCAGCCATTCCTATTCCTCGCGTGTCTCACTTGGGGCAGAACTGGAACAAGTGAGAGCACGCTGCAGCTGCCGGCAGGAGAGGAGCCAGCTCCTGGCAGTCCCTGCATCCCACAGAGGGCTGGTCCTTCACACTGACAAACAACTGCCTGGTCCTCTGCCACGCTGCCTGCAGGCTTTCCCCACCATGGGATGTTCTTCCAACACTTTGAGGATTATTCACCTCGTGGCTGTTTTACAGGCTGCTCTCAGCATACGCACACGCACACAAAATATACAATGCTACCGGCAAACATCCTAATTACAACTCTAAATAAAAGACTGATTTGAAGTTTAAAAGGGATTTTTTTTATCAGTAGCTTTGTGTTGCTGTGGAAACAGGATTCCAAGGGCATATCCAGAGATAAGAATCTTTCTGAGATATTGGATAATTCTGCTTACATTCAGAATAGGAAAGGCAAAAATAATTCCCAGCAAGCAAGCTGATCTATGGAGATCTTTAATCTTTTCATTCAGTCTACATTTAGCTCAATCATGGACGTTTCCACAACGCGCTGACATTTATCAAGTTACAATGCAAATAGCTTAAACTTATTTTTAAGACTGCTGTAAATAAAACAATGCAATATTATGACATAGTAACAACCACCTTAACAGACTGTTTGCTACAACTTTTGGGGGTGGGGGAAGGTGGTTACAGAAGTGCAGATTTGCAGAAAGTTTTGGGGTTTTTGTTGGGGCTTTTTTAAAATAATCAGATGTTAACCCTTCTAGATTCCTCAGAATAATTCATTTCTTCTTCTACATGATTAAACCACAAAGAGCAGCTATAAGTTATGATTTTTTTAATAAAGAGAAAAGACTGGAAAATGATAAAAATAGTCAAAGGCTATTCGAGGACACTGAGTAATGTGTCATTTTTACACTGTTGAATGTATTTTTTGTACCCAACTGTAAACACCTACGTTTACTAGAAATATTTGTTACTTTCCTCTATTTATTCATAACATTTTGAAGAGAAATAAATGTATTATTCATTAGACTTTTTTATTAGCACGAACTTATAAAATCAGCACCTGGTTTTAGAAGGAACAAGTGCCTACTCATATTGGGATACATTTGCCATGTTTCAAGAAACCTCAGTTTATGAACAGACAACCCATGTTGCACTCAGTTTTCATTCTGATTTCTCAGCTTTCTCTAGAAGAGATTCTCAATAACAAAGCATTTCTTAGGTTTGTCAGCTGTGAATTCGGGAAATAAACTACAGAAACAGAGGCATCTTAATACACTTCTACTTTTCTCCATTAAAGATTTAGTTTTACAGACTAACTCCTACCATGTCAGAAAGTCAGCAATCCATGAAAATGGAGAGTTATATCACTATTAGATCCTTTAAAGAACAACAAACAAACAAAAAACCCCTCAGCCTTGAGGCTGTAGTTGCTTTACAGAAGCTAAAATATTATAACAACTTTAACAGGAGCATCATGTACTTCTTCATCCTACTCTGAGGGCCAAAGTCAAATCAGCTGTAATTCAGGACTCTTGACTCATCTATTGGTTTGCTACAAACACTCCCCATTGACTATTATTACCTTCTTAGTCTTTGGGAAACATCCATAAGCACTGACAGCTTATAATGAAAAAAGAGGCCAAAAAATTTGAATTCAACCTTGAGGTAGTTCAGAGTAAGCCTAGGTACAAGATCTGCTGTGACACCCAGCCTCCCACTGAAAATCACCGACAATTGGTCCCCACTTTCTTGCTACAAAAATGGCAGCAGGAGACAACTGAGCAACAAGGGAACATTAAAATAACTACACAGGAGATGTGATCCAATTTGCAGCAGTATAAATCTGGCCTTAGCTGAAAACTCCTAACTAAAAACTATATGAAAATCTTGGGGTTGGTTTGAGGCTTTTTAAGTACTTTTTTAATTTGTCAAGATTCTTGTAACAATTGATTCCTGTAATCGCTTTGGGGTTTCTAAACCTTTTATCATGACCCTTCCGCAAAGCAATTGTCACACTTACAAAGTCCTCATGTTCTTTATCAATTTATATATATGTGTGTGTGTGTGTGTATATATATATATCTCCATATTCCTAACTCTTTTTGTCTGTTGCTCATCACCAAATGATCACTGCTAAGGCTTTGGTTCATTTTTTATTATAGAAGATATCTAAATGAACTATTTTTCTTTGATATTTCTTTCAAAGTTGATTTTTTTCTTTTCCAACAAGGCAGAAAAGAAATATAATTTCTAAATGAGTGCCCTTTATTTTACCACAAGTCCATAGCAAGGTGCCCATGCGACCCCTGCAGACTCTACAACGCTTTTAGTCACCCTCTGAGGCTTACTGGGTCAAACTGGAACAGCACTGCCTTCACCTCTACCACCCACAGCTTCAGTCATCTTCCTCTTAACAATCCAAATCAATCCTGATAGTAAAGCTTCCTGCTACAATTACGCCAACTCCTTCCTCCCATGACAAAGGTGAATAATTACTCTGAAGTGATTTTACTCAGATCTGATCTACTACTGGTTATTGCCCTTCACACCACAAATTCTTAAGGCACTTTCATAACCTCCTAAAGAGATTTGCTTTCATTTCATTTCATTGTATCTGCTCAAATAACTCTAATTGATACTGGTGAGGCACTGGCACAGGCTTCCCAGAGAAGCTGTGGATGCCCCATCCCTGGAAGTGTGTCAGACCAGGCTGGAGAGGGCTTGGAGCAACTTGGTTCAGTGGAAGGTGTCCCTGCAGGGGGTTGGCCCTACTTGATCCTTAAGGTCCCTTCCAATTCAAACCATTCTAGGCTCTAATAGCTTAAAAAGACAAAATTTTATTTTTCAGAATTTAAAAAGTAGAATTTGATGGATGCTTGCGAAAAATTCAATTTTAAGCTATTTACCATGCACATAATAATTACTTAATAGTGTACTTTCTTAGATCACTCCTAGTATTTTGAAAACAAATACCTAGTCATGCAAAATGGAGGCTGTTAAATTAATTACTTTTGCCAGAAGCTCAGTCAATTCGTAATCCTGGGTGTGGCAGACCAGATGATTTGTGTTTTGTTAGCACCTACTAAACAGAACTATGAAGAGCAGCAGTTCTTCAACTACACCTTAATACTGGCATTACAAAAATACTGGCTATTTCACCCAAGGTTCTGTACTGTTTGGCTAAAGATGTTACTTAATTTCATGGTGTTTTGATTAATCTTAGTTGATTGAAAAAAAAAATCAACTCTCTCAATCTCTTGTAATATGTATTTTTCTTTCCATGCCTTTAGCTGTAGAACACCGTGACTTCAAACCACCATGTATGCCTACTCTGTTTTATGCCACTTCAAGTTAGTCTTCAGAAAATAGAAAACTCTTCCATCTCACTTTATCTACTTCTTCCCTTCCCACTTCCCTTGCCTATTTTAGAGGTTTACTGGTTCTCCACTGCCAGTATTTCCTTTGATAGCATCGATGCCAAATTTAACAAATTTCACTGCTATGTTTAAAAGCCCTTTGGTTATCTGTGAAATAGAACCCTTCATTCCAAAGGCACCCACTGCTTTTGATAAAATATTACATTATTAAGTATCACTATTTTTCTTCTTGATATATAAATTCCTGTGGGAATGAATTTTGGGCTAAAACTGTAAGAGCTCCACAACATGAGGCAACCTACAGTCTCACTGAATTCAAAGGAGTGGTTGTGGTTCACTCTCTGTTTTGTGCCTCACATCCCTGCCCTTTCTCATTTTTTTTGGCTGGAGCAGTGCCTTTTTTTGTGTCAGTTCAGAGAACTGAAGCAGCTAAAAGTTGAAGCAGGAACAGTAAAGAAGCCTTTACCTGCATAGTCCTATTCCCTTCCTGTGTCAGCACCAGCTTTGTGTCCATCATTTCAACTTATCACCTTTTAATTTTTTTTTTTTATGAAGTCACTCTTCAGCTAAACCAGCTTTCCAACACAGCAAATGCTCCAGCTGTGCAGGCCCCAGCACAGGAGTGGAGGAAGGAATGACAGAGTGGAGCCGTGGGGAGAAAAGCTTCCCCTGCAGCAGCAACACAGCCTGAGATCAGCACAGGTCAGCCCTGCAAAGCTCAGCTCGGGTGTCTGGGCCTGCCAGGAGAACTCAGCCTCCACACAGTCCATGAGGTGCCCACCTCCTCCCCCAATGCTTATGGCTCCTCAAGGGGCAGCAAAAACAACAAAGGAGAGGTCAGTAACATCACCACTGTTACTCCAGAGCCTGGAAAACAACCACCACATCCCCAAGCAGCAAAGCAGGAACCATAAATGCATGCAGGAAACATTCCCCCTTTCCTAGAGAGAAGGGAGAGCACTACCAGAGAGCTGTGAGTGGTGACGGGATTAACAAATCCTCCAGTGTGGTTTAGTCTTTAGTCTGCTAAGGTTCTGATTTCACTTATATCCCAGATACTCCTAAAATCAGCTTATTTAATTGATTCCACACCATATAAACCTTCAGAAGAGATAGTTCACAGTACTTCGTTCCAACAGAAAATAGAACAAAATCATCCATGTACACTCAAAAGCAGAGATTTTCCTAAACTTGATGTAGAAACGTCAGTGCAAAATGAAAACTATCCCAAAGCACTGATGAAAACAAGGTCATTGCTACTGTCCACTCTGCCATGGTTAGTTCAGTATTTCACTTGCAAACCAAAACACAACAAAACAACCAAACCACTGGCACTGAGTGTGCATCTCACCACTATCAGAAGTTATTTCCCTTCATATCAGATTACAAGGCATTTTCTGCATGTTTTTCCACCTTTCTAACAAGACATGCCAACAGTAAACCCTCAGCATATTCACAGCTTGGAGTTTTGTTTAGAGGAGGTATCAGCATTAAGACATGTTGGCTACTGTAGCTGAAAGGAAGATATTCCACAATTATGAAAAACTTTTAAAAAATATCCAATGTAAAAGTCAACCTGAATGTCATTTGGGATGTTTTGCAATATCCAAATCCCAATAAAATTGGGCAAATTCTAGACTGAAGCGTTTTGGAGAGTATTGATTTGGAGTGCTCAAATTACCTTAAATTTTGCTCAGGACACATCAGCAATATTTGGTGGAGCAATCTGCCTTCCTTCCAAAAAAGCAAGAACAAGCAACACCACGACTCTGCTGAAACTGGGCTGTTGTGAGGATCCTGCCCAAATCTAACAGAAAAAATATTTCTATTACAGCCTTTCTACAAGACACATACACAAATCAGTATTTAATCCACCACTACGAGGTCACTGGGCTGGAGGGGCACAGCACAAGCCCAGGCAGCCTGGAGGCAGCCGGGCACCAGGAGGCTCCCAGGTCAGAAAGGGCTGAGGGGACCCGAGGCTGTCGCTGCTCTGGCTCTCCTCGGCGGAAACGGGTGGAGACAGGAATGCTTGTGAAACAGAAAGCAACTCCTGCACCTCGATGGAGCACGGGAAACCCTGCCAAAGTATCTACCAATAGCTCATCAAATAACCCCATCTGAATCAGTGACATTTGTTACGAACTGGATCTTATTAATTTACCTGCTCAAAGCTGACAACGAAGTGTATTTGGCTTTTTGTGCACCTTGCAAAAAGATGAGTTTGAGAATAGCTTCTTCAGATACCCAAAAGCTGTACTAAAGCAAAGGAAAATACGCTCCCTTCTGAAAAGGAGATCCATCCACAAGCAAACGAACGTCTTCAATAACTGTCCAGCCAACTAACAGAATGTAGATTTTACACAGATAAATCACCTGAAATGAACTACACTGCTGAATTTCACATTATTACACTATTATTTTTATTTACCTTACAACACAATAAAATAAAAGTTATATTTTTGAATATGTTTATAGCTCCATACACTTTATTTGTGTGATCTGGAAATCAAAATAAAATACAATTGAAATCACTTAATGAAATGATTCTGGGTTTGGGATTTTTTTTCCAGATATTATTTTAAAAGTTCCTAAAATACTTCACTTTAAGTGAAAGCATTCTCCAAATTATCAGAACAACATCCAGCTTCATCCATGAGCAGTGCCAGCTCCCAGCAATGAAGGCTGACCAAGGATGGGGCTGTGTTACATGCGCAGCCAGCAGGTCAAGGGAACTGATTCCTGCTGCGAGGGCACATCTGGAATTCTGCATCCAGTTTTCCTCCCTCGCAGTACTGGACTAAATCCAGCAGAAAGCCATTAGGATGCATAGGGAGCTAAAGGATGTGACATAAAAGAAAAAAAAATTGAAGAAAATGGGTTGGTATAGGCTAGGAGGGGGAAAAAGGGGGGTGGCGGAAAACATACAACTGCTCTTTTTAGTTACATAAAGGCATAAATCACTGAGAAAAGTGATCTAGACTCCTCTCAGAAACAAAGAGTACAAAGGACAAGAGGGCACGGTCCCGAGCTGCAGCAAGGCAAACCCATGTTTTTAAGGGGAAAAGTTTCACTGGACAACTGGTTCAACATTGAAACCAGAAGCTGCCTACAGATGTTGTAGAATCTCCACCCCTGAAGATTTTGAAAATATTGAGTGGACACATTGAGCAACTTGGTCTAATTTTAACATCAGTCCTGCTTTGAGTAGGAGGTTGGACTACATGACCTCAGAAAGTCCCTTTCAACCTACATTATGCTGTGAAATATTCCATAGCAAAATGTAATAAAATATTTTCATTAAATACCAAATCAATCAGTTATTTTCATTTCTAGATCACAGCTAAAACCTATGACAAAGCATCAACAGAAAAAGCATTAAAAAAATTACTATGTTGGCGAAGTACTAGTTTTCAACACAAGCTGAGCTCTACACCTACTCAGTTGGTAAAGCACCAACTCTTCTGTGGGCTGTAGATTCCCACCCCTGAACAAGGAGCCACTGAACTAACAGAGCCTGGTGTCCTACAAATACACATTTCTGGTCTCAGGAGTACCAACAAATCCATCTGTGAAACTGGGGCATCTCATGTCTCCTTGGGGAGTCTGATTTCTCCCTGATACAATCTCTTCCCCAGTGGAGCAGCATACAGGATCTCTTCACTCTAGCAAAATACCTATTTTTGTGAGACTTGCAGAATAACTTTCCATCTTTAAGACTTCTACCATCTGCAAGATCTGATGGAAGGCAGGCAACAGGTACTAGAATCGTATGTAGGGGTATGGGAGATGGACCGATGCAGCCACATATAGATGCTGTGAGCATATAAGCCTTTTTTCCTAATTAAAGCATGCTTCGAAGAAAACCCGTAAGTTATCTCTGTCTGTTTCCATGGGATGGATCATGCTGTGCTACAAAAATGTGTATTTATTTATAAAATGCAAGTGTCCATGAGCTGCAATCTCCAGCTAAGCCAGTATCCCACTGCTTTGTGGGATGGCAGCAAAAGTTGCTACCTCTCATCTTCCACAAACCCGGAAGAGAGCTCTGACACAGCGAGTGGCTGCTGCCCATCCCTGCTGCACAGCTTGTGAGGGGCCACCCGTCCATCACCGGGGAGAGCAGGAAAAGCAGCTCTAATTGCTGCTCTGGGTTCCCACGCCAGGTTAGGCAAGTGCTAGAAGCTTGAGTGACTGAAGGGAAGTGCTTATATCTGCCTTCTCCCCAGAGGGAAGAAGCTGATAACTAGCCACCAATTACACTCCCTAATTCCCTCCTCTGATCCTTGCACTGGGGAGGGTTGGCTAACTTGTATCAGCTCCCTGTTCTCCTTATCACACAGACAGAACATGTTAATTACCCATACCCAACCTGTGCTCCCTAAAAGCACACGGAAAACAGGGACATGGATCCCTGCACTGGCTCCATCATTAAAGGGCACTCTCTCTCTGGATGAAGGCAAGAGTTAACAGAACAAACATGAAAGGCTGTTTCTGATCACTGCCACTGAGCAGACCACCCCAAAACCAGGCTGACCCTCACAGAGGATGCAAAAGCTACCTTTTTATGTAACTCGAAAGAAACTATTAGGCAACCATCAATCCCATTCAAGTTTTCATGTTTTAACATAAATATCTATGCCTTGAAGATCGCTCTATTCCTGATTTCTTTCTGGTTTTAGTTTCTTTATTAATATGCTTCGCTTCATTTTAAGTTATCGATGCTCTAAAAGTAGGGCTGTTCCATGAGACAGTAGAGAGAAGTGTAACTTTAAACAATCTACTGCTAAATGTTTAAAATATTCTTTTCAGTATTACTTTAACATTTATCTATTGACTACCTAAACTTCTATTATCACTCTTTCACAGCACATCAGTAACACAAAGCTCTCTTTGTAACAAGGCGAATTCAGAGCAAGAAATCCACAACTTGAGCTTGAAGATTATTTTCTTCAAACTGTACTCATCTGCATTCAACTGCTTATTTATAAGCAGTTATTTGCAGCACTGATACTGCTTCACATTCATATAAGCTTGATGACAAAAAAAGCTTCCAAAAACTAGGATAAAAATGAGAACATTCAACTCACCATTTCTTTCCAAAACGATTATTTGTTTTTTACTGTCAAATTATCATCCTTGCCAAATTACTACTGACCAACTGAATGAAGCACAAGTCACGCTGGAAATTTAAAGCTCAGCTCTATCATGTTTTTATTGCTGTTCCAGTGTGTTTCTATGTATGGCTTGTTAACAAGCTGCTTTAAAAAAATACTACTACTACTAATAAAACCAAGCCCACATTTGGGGAGAAAGAAACAATCCCAAAAACCTTTCCTAGTTTGTTGTGTCTGAAAGGTATTTCTGAAACTTTCAGACCTGGTCTAAAAGTGGGTTCCATCTGACTCTGATGTTGATAACTCCCTATTACTGAATGAAAGAGAAAGTTAAAGAACTTTACACCAACCCCCCTCAAAATAACTAACAATTCTTAAGTGAAAGCAGAGGGGAAGAAGACAACACAATATTTACATATATTTGGATAAATTAACTCAGAGTAACAAACATGACTGTATGACTAAGTAATTGCTCAAAGAACGTCCTGCAGTCCTAGGAAGTGCTGAGGATCTTGGCTCAAACTTTGCTCTGTGCTCACCCCCTAGTTTCACATGCAGAATAACCCAAACAAAAACGGGCTAGAATGGGGCTCTGACAAGGATCCATCTCCTACCACTTCACCCTCTGCAACAAGAGTAAGGCACAAGCCTGTATCACAGGCTGAACGTTTTTGGCAGAGTTGAACTGGAGGACATTAGGATGGGGTTTGGCCTGATAATGTACCTTTTCTGCTTACGAAGCTGAGAAAGTGCAACCACAACACAGCAGTAAATATACTGCTCTGCTGAGTTTATTTTTACTCAAAACCTGATTATGTAAAAAAATGACTGCACTAGGAAAAATAGTTAAATGCCTTTAAGGGTTTTCAAATCCAGATGAGAGAACATTCGCGTACAGTCTCTTCAGCCAACATCTTCGTCTATTTCCTGTACTGGTATTTTATGTTGTGATCAATATTTCTCAAACATTATTCTCTCTGCTGCAAAAATCAAAATGGAAGACTGACCGTAACAGCACTATCTGAAGAATATTTCATCTTTTACTTATATAATTGAAAGCATTTTTATTGTTTTCAAATCCCTAATCCAATAATCTAGAAACATAAGAATTAGGATAAAAATGAGAAAGCGAGTGAAGGATTTTAGGAGTCAAAAGACACTGGTTTGCCATAAAACAAGCCATATGGCACAGTGCACCTGTAAATAACCATCATCTCCGAAGAGGTCCACATTAGCGGTGGGTCTAAAACAAAAACATCAGGGCCTGCTTTGCTTTCCTTTATTAAAGTATACAAATTTAAATGGATTTTGCAGTTGCAGGAAACATCTCCATCTGCACACTCACAGCTTGCCCTCTACCCCGCCCCCCGAGGGAGAAGCTTCTGCGGATCCTCACTGCATTAGCAACCAGAGCACAACACGAAACACAGAGCATTAAACTGCACAACCTGCGTGGCTGTGACTGACAGGTAATCGCATTTCATCGCAGTCACTACAATACAGCACAGCCACTACGGCATTAACTACCAGTGCATCCAACACTTTCCTGACCAAGTACACAGTATAAACTGAGACTTTGTTCCCTGTCACCCAAGGCACAAGAGCAATAATCAAGAGCACAAAATACATAACGTGGCATTTTACGTTAATAATTTTAGAGTAGAAAACAGAGGAGCCAAGTGCATATTTCAACTGAACTGGAGATTTGGAATTTTTGTCAGTATTTTTGTACAGCATTCAGAGCAGACATAAAGTATTAGAAGAAGCTTTCAAATAAAAAAAAATTCGATTTGGAGGGGAAACAGTTTCAGTGCAGAAGTTTAACACATTCCACTTGGAGGGGCAGAAGTGGCCCTGTTTCCCCTGTATCTGCTCACTGGCACAGGGATGCCAAAAAAGGGCATCAACTGCTTTTGTGCTGCTTCCTGCAGTCCCTGATCTGTGGTGAAATATTTTAGCTTTTCACTTTGTTTGTGAAACACAGTTTTTAACACCCCCACTGATGTGAACTAGACTGTTCCCAGCACACACCTCGGCAGCACTATTCCCCAGAACCTTCAGAAACCTGACTGTGAGTGCAAACCAGTGCAGCCACTACTGAGATTATCTGCACCCTTTTCCTTGCCCTGGCTCAGATGATAAAATAACCATAATAAAATACAGCCTGTACCAGAAGCTACATCAAAAAGTTTTGGACTGGATATATTGCTGCGATTTCTAACACTGAAACAATAACAAGGATATTTTTACACTTTAAACGAGATTTCTGATTTATGTTTTGAAGATTCTTCCCATAGCAAAAAAAAAAGTGAAGGCCACAACACAAGAGAGGCTCATCTCCCAGCTAAACTCAGGCCTAGATGAAAGCTCCCTCCCTGAAACACACAATGACTTCATCCTGACAGGCCAGCACAATTCAGTGACTATGTGCAAAAACCTACAGCTATAAAAATCTGTAACGCACAGCTGACGGCTGTCAGGTGTCCCCGCTGAGAAATGCACTGCTTTACAAAAGATTCCTCATCAGAGAGTGAAATTAATGCTGATAAAGCTTTCATGAAGTCATAGCCTGTAAGTCTCATTTAGTACCTCTGGTCAAAAACCCTACTGAAGAAACAGAGGCAGTGTTGGAAGAAAGTTGATGAAACAGCAACAAAAAAGAGTTTTTCACCTTTATCCCTTAAGTTATTTCAGGAGTAAGGGGTTTTTTTAACTAATGGAAGGGGTTTTACTAATGGAAGACAAAATATGAAATCCTAAGTAAGGTCACTGAGCATGCCAGGTTTATAACCCAGTCATTACATACACAGATCACACAGCATCACCCCAGCTCACCGAGATTGCTAAAAAAATCCATCTCACGCTCTTAATCCAGTTAGTTCACGTTTTTTATAATTCGTTCACCTCACTCTTTAAGACCGATATTACTCAGAGTAAACACACACGATCGCTTTTTAGTGAGACTTAGTCTAAGTCTTTATAATGCAATATAATCTAGAGCTAGGACAGCTGAAGAGAACTTTCACCTGCACACGTTAACGCAGGCACTAATCCGGCCGGCTCTGCAGCGCAGACAGCACGTCCTGAGCAAAGTCAGGCAGCGGCAGCAACTCCAGTGCTCAGTTTCACCTTTTTTATCCCCTGATTAAAAAAGCGACCTCAGGCTGCTGCAGCCAGGTGAGCCCTCGCAGGGCACTGGGAGGGACGCGGGGCTGCCAGCAGGATTTACCACCTTCCCCCCCTTCCTGAACGTCTGCAATCGCACTACGGAGACGGAGGAAATAACGAGAGCGACCAACTCCAGAGGCAGAAGATACTAAAGAAAATAAACGCAGGAGCGAAACGAAGCGAGACGCTCAGCTGCACCCACCGACGGAGGGATGGGGGGGTGCAGGGAGGGAGGGGAAAGAAGGCTGATGCCGGAGGGACACCTCGGGAACACGGAGGGAGAAGCAGAGCTGAGGAGAGCGAGGCAGAGCTGCTCCCCCTCCCCGAGGGCAAGGGCGGGCCGGGCCCGCGGCCGGGCAGGGCGGCGGGAGGGAGGGAAGGGAGGGAGTTGTCCGGGGCAAGGGCGCTGCCCCGGCGGCCGCACTCACCACACCATGCCGTAGGCCCCCTCGCCGATGTAGGAGAGGTTGGTATAACGCGGCCCCACGTCGAACACTTGTCCCCGCACCATCTCCGGGCCGCCGGCGCTAGCGGAGCCGCCCGCAGCCCCNCACCGCCGCCGTGTTGTCCGTGCCGGGAACCGCGGTGCCTGCGAGCGGGGGGGCGGAGGTGGGCGAGGAGGGGGGCGAGGAGGAGGATGCGGGAGGGAGGAGAGAGGAGGAGGTGGAGGAGGAGGGAGGAAGAGGCGCCGCCCGCTCCGGCCGCTCCGCCGGTCCCGGCCCGTCGGCCCCGTCAGCGCCGAACCCGCCGCGGCC
>VYXC01002717.1:602138-647272 GCA_013397175.1 Platysteira castanea | reverse complement strand
GACTGCGGTAACCGCAGCCGCTGGGGAGGGGGCGCGGCGGCCGCGGGTCACGTGGGTCGCGCGGCGGGTCACGTGGTCGCGCGGCCGCGCGGCGCCATTAGAGGCGTCAGGTGACGGGCGGGAAATGGAGCCGGGCCCGGCCCGGCCCGGCCGCAGCGCCCGCGTCTCCCTCAGCGCCCGGCCGGGTCCCACCCGCTGCGCTCACCCCGTACCGCGCTGCGTGCTCCACAGCTCGGAGACTGCGATAAGGGCGAGTTCGTTTGTGACGCTCCCCGACTTCAGCGCACAGTTTTGCTACCTCTTCTTAGCATGTTGTTTTTACGTGTAATTAGGTTTTCCTGTTCGCTGCTTCCCGTATAAATGTAAATAAACTTTGTAGGGGAGGTGAAATCGCAGTTGAAGATTTATCTCATGGTTTGATAACTGCTTGCAACAGTGTCGTACCTTTTCTCTTTTCCTGCAAGGCAGTTTTCTTAAAATAGCTTTTCCTTGCTTGCAGTGGTTTATGCACAAAGATCGTAACTCCACTTCTAATTTTTATTCTGCCGTTCTCTAATGATCCTGACAGCAAGTACTAACCCCTGGTTACTACTGACATTTTCACTACCAACGTCTCTGCTGCTTCTCAGCTGTCCCTGCCTTGAAGCTGTCCCCACCCATGTCCCTGGCAATGTCTTGCTCCTCCCAACTCCCCGAGGTCATTTCTGGCGTCCCACCTTCTTCTGGCCCTTCCTGCTCCAAACCAGCTTCCTTTGCCATAGGCCAAACCATCGCAGTTTTCCGTAGCTGCTTCCAATTGTGCAATCCCCTCATTACCCCTCGCTCACCTCCGCGGCGCTCCGGGCCAGCTCCTGCCCAGGGGTGCGGAGGGAGGTCCCGGTGTTTGGCTGCACACCCTGGTGTCCCCAAGGCCTCTCCCTTGGGGCAAGGTTGGCCCTGCGAGGCTGGCTCCAGGTGCCACCCAGCCTAGACTGATGGAGGGAAAGCTGTCAAGGAAGAGCAACAAAATCTGGTAAACTCCTCTCTGTATTTAACAGGCATTCAACTCTACAGCTCGTGGTTTTGTGTATTTGAGTGGGATAATGCTTCTGAGGTATTAATTTTCACATGTGTATAATGCTTTCAGTTCCATGATGTGTTCTTCTGCGCTTTAGGAACACTGTGTTATTTTTCTCAGAAATTTTAGACAGCAGTAAATGCGAGTGTTTAAATTTTCTGAAACCAAGTAAAATATTATTTTAAAGGTTCTCTTAACTCTAAAAATGAAATTTGCTTACAATTCTGATTACATACATAAATAAATCTGTCATCAGCAAATGCAAAACAAATTATTATGGAGAATGTAGCTTAAACACAGCCTGTCATAGCAAATTTAATTAAAAACTGGTGTGTATCTAAATTATTTTCTACCTTCACTGGGATGTGTCTGATCAAAAAGGAAACCGACAAGGCAGGCCAGGAAATTGTGGAAGGACTGTCAGTTCCTTTGAGTGCTGTGCTCAAATATACGTCTAATCCAATTAAACCCAAATAAGTGGTCAGAGGCTATGGCATGCTTTCCCAACAACTCCTCCCGTGACAGAACTCGGTGCAGTATTTCAGTGAAGCTCTGCAGTTGCTGAGATAGGCAGAGCAGATGGGAGTGGTATCAACTGGTTTTCAGCCTACTTAAATACATTGTCATTACCTGCACTTAATGTTGGGTCTTTTGCCTAAACAAGGCAACATTAAAGGCCGAATTCTGGAAAGCACATAAACGTGTTTTAAGAAAATTATGAGTTCCATGGTCAAAGGGCTGTGCTGGGGGAGAAGGGGTGATACTTACTAAAAAATGATAGCAGATAATAAGAAGCAGGAGGAAAAAATCTTTTTATTTCAAACAGAAATCAAAGCACTGCTGAGAAGAGTTTGTGTAAGCAGAAACAGGAGTATTAAGAAAAAGCTCAGCCATAAGCTAAGTCAGTGTTAATATACCATGGTTTGGACTGTCTCCATCTTCAGTCAAGTTCAGGAGTCACATGAATGAATTCATCCTACAACCAGGATCTAGAAATTCCCTGTACTGTTACTCGTATCTGCATTAACTGTTAATTCGTGTTCTGTAAATGGATCTCTTGAAAAGGGAACACTGTACCCCAAGGCCCCTCGGCCCCTGGGATCAGCAGTGCTGGGTCAGGCCGAGGCCAAACACCACGGAGCTGCCCTACAGCACCCCTCTGTAGTGGGGGTGGGAGGCATTTCAGATTTTTGTGCTAATTTAAAACTGAACCCACATCTCCCAAAACCATCATAATTATACCAGTTGCGTGATTTGCGTGGGACATTGCAGCCACGGCTTTCTTGATAGCTGCTGTACGAGTATGTCAGCATGAACCTGAACCTCCCCATCCTCCCAACAAAACACAGGCATTAAGTATATACAATTTTACCAGAATTATTTAAAAAGACCTCAAGCCTTTGTGCGGGGGTGACAAGAGAGAGAAATAAGACATGTTAAAATGTTTTATAAAGATATATTTTAACTTCTAAGGCACTCAGGAACCATGGTGATGGTTCCTGAGATTCCTTAGATATGAGCTCTGATCCACAGGGAACTATCCTAACATTCAGAAGGAGCATCAGCTGGTAATAACTTCTAGTCAGTACCTGCCTGGGCTTGGCTGAGCGGGTGACACACAGAAATCCCTTGAGACTTCATGTGAATGTTGACCACTGCTTTGGCAGCGTGAGCAACCTCAACGAAAATGAGGCTCTCCCTGTAATCCTGCACTGTTGGGAGGTTAAAAACAGTCCCTCGTCCAAATTGCTGTGTATTTGGTGCCAGAACAAATTTACTTTTCCCCCTGGTATTTCTTTTTTTCCACATTCAAAATTCTGATGGACTTTGCAGGGAGGTTACTGTGGCTTAGACACCACGGAGTTAAGATGAGTAAACAGATTGCTGTGGTTGTTCTGTGCATGCCAAGGGGAGCACAAAAGATTATTAATTGCAGAATGATTCTGTCAGTAACAGCCTTGATCCTGCACTAGGTATCATTCTGTCACTGTCAGAACCTGTCACTGTTTTAGGAGATGTATTATCTATCATGTTCTGGTTAGATTTGCTGTTCACAAATATGGTTTGAAAACACAGTCGCAATTTCAAGTCATTTTTATGTTCCTTAGTTCTGAACAAGTAGTTTACAATCATACTCTAAATATTTTTAAAGGGATCCATTTTACAGCAATCTTGAAAGCTTATTATATAAATCTAGGTATTTTAATTAATATACTGAAATTTTGTTGCTGTCTATATAAAATTAAGTTGCTTTTCTTTTTCAACTGCAGTAGTAGCAGTATCCAGGCACTGTCCTGCAGTTCAGTAATGGAAATTTCCCAGCCTCAAAGCGCACTCTGTCTCAGTCAGCTGCAATAAAACTCTGAGTGATTTCAATATTGTTGTGTGCCTTACTTGTCCTCGGTTATCTGGAGCTTGTATCTTTTGAAAACCAGCTACTCCTCATGAGCTTGCTTCATCTTGCCCAAGACTTAAAATTCAGTAAACAAGCTGGGGATGATAAGAGAATTGAATCACCAGATAAAAAGTTATTTTACAGGGCTGGCAAAACAAAACATACATATAGTCAGTATTTACACATCATATTACGGTGACTTGTGAGTCTTCACTGAGGTTCTGCTACATGACCCCTGTTTTCTTGTGCTGAAGCTTTATACACTGGAAGGCTATAAAGTTCTTACAAAACGATTTAGTTAGTACACAATATCAGTCTCTTGATCTCCGCATTTCTGGTATCATTCATTGCTAAGAAAATTTTTTAAAAAAGGAGATAAAATTATTACATAACCTCAGAAGTCTAATAATTTACAAATACTAGAACATGCAGTGTGTTTCCCCCACACTTATTCTTGGTTCAGCTGTAGGCAGGACAAGTGATGCCTCCAGCAGAGGCAGAAGTCAAAGCATGTAGAAACAAGATTTTTAGGATTTTATGTTGTCCAAATATTGCACTTTTAATGCTTTTTGCTCATAGCTAAAAATGGAGGGAACTTTTGTAATGAAGAGGTTGGCTGATGTGAGGACAGAGGGAAAAGGGTGATGCAAGAATGAATAAAAGAGAATATGGGGGGGAGGAATATTAATTAAAAGTAAAATGAACAGGTAGTGGGACTGAGCTGTGAGAATAGAAGGGTCCTAGTTGGAGGGGTGATACCCAGACCCCACTGCATCTGGCTGTGTGCAAGTAAAGCCCTTGGCAGACACACAAGTCTATTCATGGAGAACCAGTCTGGGGAATGATGCCAGGCCTTCTAAAAAGAGCTCACCAGGACTTGCTTTCCCTGACGCTGGCGCCTGCTGGGGTGACGTTCATCACAAATGCATGTGGCTGATGACTCTGATGGCACAAGTACACGTCCTACTTGTCTGCTGTTATTAGATTTAATCTGAACCATGGGCAGTGGCTGAACAGCAACAAGTGATAGGGGCCAATACACTAATGGCATTCTGAGATTTTCACCAGGGTTGAAAATTCAGCCAGCATTGATGGCTGTACATGCCACGATGAGTGCATGGCAGCCCGTGGGAGCGAGCTGGAGGCCATAGCACAGCGATTCTGAATGTACAGTTCCACATTGAGATTGTCCCACTGAGCTTTCCTGTGCACTTGACAGGGAATTCCCTCTTCTCTGCTGGGCATGTCCTGACCTTGCTGACATGGAACTGCAGAAGAGGCACCTCTAGGTTTATGGCTGCAGGGAAATCTGCATCTTTGCTGCCTACACCTGTGCTGCAGGAGGGAGGGGAGGTGTCAGTCTCCTTTCCTTGCACTTTGTTCAATCCACTGATCTGACAGCCCAAAGAGTCTCTACTGCTTATTTTTAATAGATTTTCTATAAATTACAGACGTCAATTTCTACAGTCCAAAATTGATGAATCATCATTCATTTTTAAAAATAAACATTTCTTTTGCAATTTTGCATATCTATAGCAGATAAAAGCTGTGAAGAGAAGAAAGATTTCCTGAAGGAAGTGGTGTCACCATATTTTGAGAAAAAGAGCCACGCTGTTGGAATCTGTGTTGCATTATGGGGTAATGCAATACCTCTGAGTACTTCCTGTTTATCGTGAGAGATACAGTTTTCACCACATCATAAAACTTGCAAGCATTTGTTAATAAACACTCCCAGAGAAAAAATAATATCCAAATATACAAGCCCTGTGGCATCTGTCATTATAAACAAAAGAAGGTTTTCATTATATATACTGAAGGACAATTTGTGTGAAAGCAGCAGATTTTGAGGGCTCCATCCAGGTCCTGCTGAAGGCCATGTTGCATCTCTCATTAGGTCAATGCACCCCAGCACGTGATTCTTCTTATATGTAAATAGCAAGATGTTTGAATGAGCAAGTGTCATTTTTACTATCATCATTCATCATTTTTTTAAACAATGTGAGGATACAGAGAACAAACATCTGCAGAATTGCAGCAGAGTCTTGTATGAAAATGGCAAAAGTAAGATTTGCTTTTAACAACAATAATCTGCCAGTGCAGAGGTACCTAATCAAATACACAAATTGTGGCGGTGTTCAGAGTGCTGCTGTCTCGCTGTGTGGCCTTTCTCACTTGACAGCTTTGTTGCCTCAATTAATTCTTCTGGATAAATTAACCTAGCTGGGAAAGGAAGAGCTGGGGAGCAGAAGGGTGCAGATTTTTCAACACCAGCGACCTTGATGGCACAATTTGCACCCCCAGCAGATAAAATCTTTGGCAAGGAAATGCAAATTATTGTGACTGATTCAGGATGTTCTTGTGATCTGGCTGGGACTTGGTCTGCAGCTGACAGACACACGGGGTGGGGGTTGGGGAGGGAATGGAAGGTTTCTGCCAGTTCCATAGGGAATAAGCATTTTGACAGGTAACTGTACAGCAACACCCTACAGACACAAGACAGGCTGGTGTCTCATACGGCTTCACCACTGAGGGAGGCTTGTGAAGTTCAAGCAAACTACAAGCCTTATCTGTTTGTTCAAGATGGGAACATCTGAACTGCAGTTTCATGTGGTAAAATCCTGCTGCACAGAAATGCAAGATGGGCAATGACTGTGTACAATTCTTACTTCTTTAAATGGCTACAGCATTTAAAACTCTGCCACACAGACTGTTATCAGTTAGACAAGAAGAAAGACTGAACCTCCAGCTACCAGCAGTAGATGTAGCAAAATTGAATTAATAATTAAGACATTTGTAGCTTTTTGGATTTGAAAGTTTTAACAATGGGAAAATGATCTGGCTCACATTGTCTTACCTGACACATGGTAGTTATTATTGCAGATACGCAGAGCCTCATGATAAGAAATGCCTTTTATAAGTGCAATACATCTACTGTAATCAGGCACTACATTTATCTTACTGCATTACTGAGTCTCTGGGTTTTGTATAAGTGACACAAAATTGTTGTGAGGATATATCAGTGTCCTGCATCTCAACTAACTTCTCAGTATGATGTCTTATTTCCAACTGATGTCAACAGCCCAACTGAACCCCTGGCCTGGAAATCCTGAAAGACAATAAAGGCTGCTTAAACAAACAAACAAACAAACAAACAAAAAACCACACAAGAAAGAATACCGTTTTTTAAAGAAAGATATGGCAAAATATCTGTAGGATGATGCTCTGCATCCAATTTTCCTTGTAGCATTAATGGTGGCAGGATAAGGTTAAGTGATCACGCCCTGCCAAACAGCACGTGTGGGGGAGCAGACAGCAGATGTGCAGCCACTTAGCCTATGCCTTGTGCACCAGACCGTGGTATGGAAATGCACGTGGATATTTAATTGCTATTCAACTACGAGTTGCTTGGATTTATGAGTCTGGGAAGCGCAGATGCTGCAGTGAGGAATGAGTGTTTATTAGCACAGTAGCTGTGCTGGCCTTTCCTGCAGAGAGGCAAAGTGTCCCCATCTAGAGAAAATGGATTAAAAGGGGGCAGTGCACCACTCTCATGTCCCATTTACCTTTGTGAAGTGCAGCTGGAAAAATGCCAATATATGGATACATTTCCATCATGAACTCTAAACAGATTTTGCTGCTGCTTATTGCAGATAATAAAAATGCAGCAGCTGTCCTTTTATCAAAACCCAATTTAGAGAAATGTAAGGCTAAATAAGGGACATAAGCACCTTCAGGGGCAGCTACATGGATAGATGAGAATAAACCCTTTAAGAGCTAGATTAGGAAGATGGGACTACTGCCCTGTATTCAAGCATTTTTCCAGTGCTTGTTGCAGTAACCCTCTGTGGTTACTCTGCACGTGTCCCCTTTCCTTCTTGGTTCCTCTTGCACTACACTCTTCCCCATGCCAACATCCTGCTGGGCTGCTGCAGTCCCATTCAGTCCTCTTTTTCCCCCGAGGGCTGGGGCAGCTGGGTGACCTTCCTTCACCTCTCCAGTCAGCCTCCCTGCTCAGGCGTATTCATCCCGTGCTCTTTTGAGGGAAGACCCACCTAGGAGGTGAAGGGGGAGGTTAAGCATCAAATAGGAGCAAGGCACCCCCTAAAACCCTCCAAATGTGCAGCAAAATTCTGATGTTCATTCTTCTCCCACTCATTGCCATCTCCATTCTAAGAAAAGTGTCCAATTCTTCTCCTTTCCTGGGCTGGTATATTTTTTGCTTGAATTCATTTTCTTGCAGTTTACTGAGCTGCATGAGCTCATTAAAGAGTCAGACAAGCACCAGACCCGTACAAAGAAAGCAGCAGGGCTGGAAGCAGAAGCATCATTTTGATACCAGCAGTCCTTTAGATTTGGCTCGACTGCCAGGTGATATCACTCCCTAAGACTAGTTTCAGCTGTAAAATTGGGAGGTTTGACTGCACTGCTGAGAAGCCTTCAGACATTTCTCTTGCCTTTGCCATCCTTTGCTGCACTTTTCTCTGTTCTTGAAAAATGCAGGAAAAAGCAATCATGAGGGCAGTTTTGTAATTACTTCCTTACCACCTCCTTTCTGCTCGTCCTCTGCCTCTCCTTTGGGAAGCCATTTATGCTTCCCAAAGTGTCCCTGCTGTAATTCTCTGTGATCCTAGTGACTTTGTCCTACCCTCTCACCCTCTCAGCAGCTGTTGTCCACTAGAAATGCCCTCCTGATCCAGGATCTTTTCCCTTGCAAACTGCATAAGCAAGACAGACAGACACAGGCTTCCTTTCTCAGGACAAGCGTTCAAAAAAAAAGTATTACACAATCCCCAAGACATGCGCATTACTCACCAAAACAATCCTGGGGATCCTATTTGTGCCTCTCCTTTCTCTCCAGTGGTACCAGTGCCTTGAAGGCAGGGCCCAGCAGCAGGACTGGGGCTGTATAAACCCAGCGCCTGCAGTGGAGGGCACTGCTTTGTGCAATGATCAGCAGCCCTACTGTGAAGGACAGAAGTATCTTGCTGTGTTTGTTTTGTGATGTGTTCTGATAATTTATACTGTTGGATTAATAAAAATAACAAGATAGAAGCTTTCCAAATGGAATCCATTGCTAACCGTCCTTCATAGCTCTATTCTTGTTCCACACACACTAGGAAGTGTGCATTAGCTGGTAAATCAAGACATTAGAAATAAATAAATGCCTTTATATTGTAAGGGAAAAAGTCTTTCTAGAAATACTGTAGAAACAGTCACATCCTCTATTTCTGCCTTTTATAAAAGGCAGGCTGTGTCTTATTATCATGAAGGAAGAAGTAAACAAATGTAATTTAATCAGTTCTGTCTTTCGTTGATTTGCATCAGCAAGAATAAAAGACAAAGGCAGAATGGAAAACAGCAGCTTTGTGCTAAAAGTTTCAATGCACAAAATACTTCTTTCTCCAGCTGTCAAACATTAAAAAACGATCTGCATACCAGTAATAATAAAAGTGTCAAACAATTGACCACAATGGGAATCACAATGCTTCATTAAAAGCTCTAAAGCAGAGTAGAAAAGCTTCCAGACATTTGCTAAACAGAACTAAATGCTCTGATACTTTCAAAGAGTGTCAGAAGATGCTTTCATCTAGCCTAGTCATGCAGATAAATATCTCCTTGCTTATTCCAGCCCAGTCTCCAAGCTCCTGCTGCTTCAGCAGTAACAGCTGCATGTGCCACTTGCTGTCCTGAGGTCGAGGCAGCTCTAGTGCACCACAAGAGGTTAATGTCCTCTCCAGTGATGAGGCTCCATTGCATGTGGCAATCAGTAATTTTGTATTTACATTCGTAAATATGTATTATTTGAGAACCTAACCTATTTGTTCAGCTGACAGGCGATGTTGTGATAAGGAATTTCAGCAGACAGGATATTTATAGATCCTTTATCTCTATGTACAATCAGAGCTAAAACGTCAAACAATACCCCGAATGAAGGGTTGTTTCAGTTCAACTTTTCTCCATTGTTGCTTTTCCTATTTTTTTTTCTCCCTCTGTCTGGTTACTGCCTAAAACTTGGCAGTGAGGGAAAAAAGGGAATGTGACTCACACTGACAACTTCATTTGCTGTAAGAGACCTCAGCAATTGCTCTAACCCACTTACAGGAAAGCTACCCCTCCTCTTTCTCTCCTTCTCCACCCATGGACAGACAGAGGCCACGCTTGTAACAGGGGCAGTGGGCTGCTTCCAGAGGTCAGGCTATCTCTTATGGACTAACCGGGCCTTCCCTTTCACTTTTCTTCTTCTGGATTTCATGTTAACCCCTCACAAGAATTTAGAGCAACTTCAGCTTAAGGGGCATCTTCCCGCCATGGATTTTTCATGAACCCAGTAATAAGCAGGGTTTGCAAAGGGCTCACGGCTCAAACGCAGCAGGGGTGAGGTGGCTGCTCCCAGAACACGCAGGGCTTGGCAGCCAGCACGGCAGCTCCAGGATAAAGCTGCCGAGGAGTCAAACAATTGTCGCCTTTTCCTTTCCTTGTGGGATGGGGGCAGGGAATGGTAAATAGAAACAGGAGAAGAATCAGCACAGTGCCATGCAGCACTCTACCAAAATATATTTTCATTTTTACTTACATAATCAACATGAGAGCAGCATTCGTAGTGAGGTGGCGGAACAGATGGCAAAGACTTAGTTTTCAGCAAGACGTTAATTAACAACAACTCGGGTTTCTGCTAGAGAGGGAGGTTTGTTCTGCTCTAGCAGGGTTGAGATGGGTGCTTACTACATGAAACAAAACTCAGTTTCCCCACAGAGAATTGTGATTTTTTTCCCCCATTACATCCCTGTTACTCTTCCAGGATACTCTCTAAAACACAGCAACATCCCAAATGCAAAGCCTTATAAAAAACAATCACAAGTTGGGGTCCCACCAGTAGCTTGGGATTCTCCTTGCAAACACTTTTGAATGCTCTGTGGACATAAAAATACAAAGAGAAAAAGGAGGAAGAGTCATGACTCAGAGAGTTGTGTGCAACTTACACTGCAGGTGAGGCTTGTGTTATGTACAGCAGCTTTCACAGAGATATGATTGAAGCTAAAGCTTTCTTAGATGCTCTGCATGAAGTTCTCTCTCCTTCCTCTGTTCCACACACTTGGACTTCTCATCTTCAGCACACTGATGCAGCTGAGTTAGAAAGAGCTGTCCCAAGGGGGACTGAAGCAGAAAGTAGCTATGAAAGATATTTATTCAAACCACAGGCAGAGAATACATCACCCAGACACAATGAATAGGGAAATGGCACATGAAGCCGAAAAGTCTGGCCTCTATTTTTCCTCTGATAAGCTGTCTGGACATCCAGGCACACTGAACAGCCCACAGATATCTAGCTCTTCCCTCGCTGTGCTGCCAGGTGATGGGAGACTGCTTTTTCCTGCTCTGCATTCAGCATCAGTGGCTCTCCAGAGTTACATGCCCAAGTCCTGCAGAGGCCTGTAGGCCACATTCCTCTGGGGATTACATCCACCCCAGCAGGAGAGAGGGAAGAGATGCAGGCCAAAAGGGATGGGGCAAGCAGTGGGAAGGGAGGAGTGGAGGGGAGCAGGGAAGGAGTGAGCAGTAGAGAACATCCAAATGAACACAGGCAGGAGCTGGAGGACAGTAGTGCAGGAAAGGGAGAGGGGAAGCAGTCATACATTCTATTAGATAAAATAGGGCAACAGGGCATCAGATTGATCTGCTGTGCAGCTTGGAAATGAACCCATTATTCCCACGTCTCAGCACTCATCCCTGTGCTGCCAGCAAATCTCTAACACCTGACAAGAAACGTCTCTGCCCATTCTAGTGACATGCACATCTAGAAAGGATGCTTTTCCATTACTCCCACTTTCTCTGTGCAGGCAGTAGATGGCTGTGGGTCTGTGCTGCAAGCTGAAAATCACATTCTGCTCATTACCCAGAGGGAGTGAATGGTATTATTGCAGATGATTCTTTATTTTCTTCAATATGTGTGTTAAAAACATAGCTGGGATGAGTGGAAAACTACATTACAAGAATACTGCAGTTATCAAGTCTAACTAAAAAATGAGTATGTGCTTGAACTAAGAGTGTCTGTTCCACCTTTCAGCAGTTACTTTAATTCAAAAGTTCAGGTAGGCTCCCGTGCCTATTGCTCTCAACCACAAGAAAGTACATCCTGACATTGCTACACTGAGCACAACCAATCCGCAGAATTGTACAAGACTTTGGCCTTAATTAGTTCACATTGTGTTAAACCAGAAATGGGCCACAGAGAAGATCTTGCATACATCAGATGGCAGAGATTCTTTGCAGGATGATTTTCAGGAGAAGTGCCAGATATCACTGAAACTGTGCTTAGGAGGTGCAAAGTAAAGGAAAGAAAAGAACACCAAAAACTGTATTCTGCTTAGCCTGTCCTCCTTTTGCAGGGGTTAAGAGGGAGATGTGAGAATCAGCAGAACTGCTTCTGTACTTATGGCTGCTTTTTTGGGAGGAGAGAAGCGTGATGAAAACCCTCTGCAGATATTACCTTTATAAAAATATTATCAGCATAACAAGAAGTTAACTCTTCAAGCAAAAGCAAAAAGAGAAGCGACCAACAGATGCACAGACAAGCACTGACTTCAGTGGAGCTGCAAGGCTGAATTTGGCTCCAATTCTGTGAAGTACTTTCGAAGCAGGAACATACTGCATACAAATGAGCATTAAATAATTCGCATCATTAAGAGAGCTCTGAGCAGCTCATCTGGACTTTGAAAAAAGCTAAAGCAAATGTAGATTGTTTGAATACCATTAGGGACAGTCATTAACGAGCACTAAGGCATCTACAGTATTGACACAGTGCTGTAATAAGAGACCCATCCTCCTTCCTGGGTTATTTTCTTTATTGATTTGTAGAATTTCTTACACATGAGCTTTAGAGTGTGACAGAGCTCAGCAATTCATGTAGGAACACGCCTTAAAGCACTACACAATTACATCTTTTAATTTTGGTTTTAGAGAAACATGGCCCTGTCTGCTGGTGTAGATACCATAGCCAATTTCAACACCAATGTACACCAAAGAAACAAAGGCAAATTGGTAAATGGATTTATCCAGGGTGACACAGAAGGAGCTGTGTAACAGAAACAGTCAAAAGGCTCTGGGTGCCCAGTTTCCTGGTTGAAGCTTTTCACTCGATCAGCTCTAAGCAGAGCTGCTATAGCATTGGGATAAACTGTGGCCTCATACCATATCTCAAATGCTGGGAAACACATGGGACAGTGCAGGGACAGTACAGAAGAGATCAGGTGAAGAACACAAGTTGTGCAAAGAACCAAAGATGCAGTGTAGTTGCAGGTACTCAAGTGCCAGAGCTGCAGGAGTTGAGAAGTGATGGAATACTGAGAGCTAAATATGTGCAGCAAAGTGCAAAGGGGGGAGGCAGGGGCAGGCACCAGCCCACAAGCAGTTGAAGGGGAGCTGGAAGGAATCTTTAATGAAGGCAGAAATCGTTCTGGGTGACTCAGAATATTGGTATTCACAAAGAGAATTGAGAACAGGCAAAAATAAATAAAGCTGAAAGCAAAACCCAAAGGCCAAATCCCTCTCAATAGCCAGAACACTGATATAATCTGAGCAACCAAACAACAGGTCCTTGTGAAAACCTCTCTCCAGCTACTTCCTGCACACCAGCCTCTCTCCCGGGCTGGCGAGGGCTGCAGGCAGCTCCCACTGCCCAGCCCAGGAGCTTTGCAGGCTGCTCTTGTGCTGACACCATTTTTCTTGCAAAATGCAGCCCTGGTGGTCCTCCCTCCACACCCCCAGCCCTTGGCTTTCCTGTGACATCTCAACTAGTGCATTGTGTAACCTCACAAACTTTCCTGAGCAGCTCAGCGTGGCTTTCATCAGCTGCCAGCTTTTGTACATGTCACAGGCACACACATCGGTCCCTGACAGACCCGAAGTCACAGTAGTTTTATTTATGAGTGTATTTAATGCTAGCCAGCTTCCAGATCCTGCTGCCATCAGCCAAAAATGTATGCAGGCAGCATTTAACTAAAACCCCAAGTTCTACAAGTTTTACAGTGAAGATTGAAAACCAGATTAGTTTCAAAAANAAAAATTTTTAATTTTGGGTGTTGGCTTTTTTTTTTTTTTTTTTTTTTTTTTTTTTTTTTTAAACTTTTCACTGAAGAGTAGTCAAAGAAGTTACAGTTTTATATTTTGGAGCTGAGATCAGTAAGACCGAAGAACAGGAAAGACTTCCTGACAGTGAGATCTATTAGTGAATGGAGTAGTCCCCCAGAGGAGGTGATGGGAGCACAAGAAGTGCTTTAGCAGAGCTAAAGCCAATATTAAGTGCTCCAAGTGATGCAGCCAGCTCCAGAGGATTGCCATGAGACACGGCCCTCAGCAAGGCAGGATGACTGCCATTAGCCTGCTAATGCACATCCTGGCCTGGCCAACTGCTAGTGGGAATAGCTCACTGACTTAAAAGGTCATTAACAAGAAAATAGGAGAAGACAATTTTCTAATGGCAGAGGCAGCCTCTGCAACATGTCTTCCATTACAATAGGTGATTATTAGTAGGGGGAAGAAACAAACAGTTTTCATTAGTATTTGTATTAGGGTTTATTAATCAGCTCTTCCTTAAACTACCTAAAAGTAAAAACCACTAAATAATTTACCCTGCAGAAAACAGCCTTTCCAATCTCTTGCTAGCATTACCAAGGAAATAAAGTACAAACCACCAATTACAAAGGCTTAAGACTGGGAACACAGATCTATAATCTCTTTACCTTAGAAAGCAAACAAAACCAAGACACAAATTGAGATGCTACAATTCAGGCAAAACCCAGCCTTACAAACTTTTCCATGAGGAAGAACATAATTGGTGAGAGGGGGAGGAAGATCAAACTGTTTTCCAAAGGTTTTAGTGTCAGTATAAATCCAGCACTTGAAATGCTTTCCTTACAATTTTCTGGTATCACTGCACTGTGCACCAGGAACAGTCTCAGTGGTTTAGCTGGTAACTTTCAAACACATTGTATTTAGACTTTAAATGTAACCTTAATACTGATTGTCTGGAGTTTGATATTCACTTTAGTGTCTTGATCCATCAGGACACTAAAAATTGTACAGGCAACCAGCATTAGATCTGTACTAAGAGGAAGGTCTGTCCATGTATGATTTGATATTTCTATCATTTTGAAGAGATGGAAATCCTTTGGAGGGGGGACAGAGAGGGGGAGATGATTACTGTCTGGTTTTAAAAGCAGACTCACCAGTGCAACACCAAAGTCTGCCTGCACTGCTGAATTTGACCTTTGTCTCAGTCCAACTTCTCCGTTCTTCAGAAAGATATGGAGTAGAAAGAGGGAATTGGCAGAGTCATCTCAGCGGCTGATTCGCTCTCCCATCTCCAAGTCCCTCATGGTAGGGGTTCAACAGGAGCAGGGCTAAAGCAGCTGTGCTCCAGGGAGTCTTCTGACAGCCAGCACTGAGGACACGGTGCCTGTAAAGACCAACGACCTTCGGCCAGTTAAGTCTGTCTGAGAAAACTCTTGACGTGCGTCCACACTCACCCCATGCCAGTCATTCCAGCTGCTGGAACAGTTGTGTGGAATTAGCTGCATCAACAGAAAACAATTGGGTAAAATACCTGTTGTCAGTGGCCCAACTTGTGTTACCTGTGCTTGTCTGTAACCCAACAATTAGATCCATCGTTAGCAGCTTGGCTTAATTATAACTTAGAACTTCTTCAAGCATAGACTTTGCTCAAGATTTTAAATTACTATAATTAATTATACAGAAAGCCTGAAGTATCTTCTTGTCTGTTGTTAAAATTATTTTTTCCTTTCCCCACATTGACACCAGAAGGTGGTTTCATAAAGGAACTGGGCTGTCAACTAAAGGATTTAAAAAGAGGCATCTCTTGTAGAAAAACACACAGAGAAACACCTTTTATGTCCTATATAAAGAGGGAAAAGGCTTCAGAATTTTTAAATCTTGACCAAGAGATGCAAAAAGGAGTATCATTCTAGTCTATACTTGTTTAGTCCCACTCATTACAGGAATGATTTATTTCTTGCCTCCCATTTTTGGAGGCTTTTTGCACCCTCCCCAAATTACTGCTGTTATCAGAGATCTGGTATTGGGCAGCTAGGCCCCAGCCTGAACCAACTGCTTGAATTTTAACCAGTAAAAAGCAAACCACAGAACTAATGCCAGAAAAATGGCAACTTCTTAAAAGACACAGGGAAGGAAGGAAGGTGTTATCATGCAAAGAAACGTTTCCCACTCGGCTTTCCAGTGCCCACTCGCAAGATGAAAACATTAAGGGAAGGACACCACGCGCAGAGGGCTCTTTCGTGCAGATTGTGGCCATGGCCAAATTCCCTTTCCCAGGCTTTTTGGCTCGCTCCGGCCGAAGGAAGGCGGGAGCCCTCTAGGGGTGGCACACGGAGCCCTGAAGGGCCATGGGGCACCTGCTGAGCCATTCGCCTTTTCCATGCCGAGCCCCTCCCGCCTTACCTTGACACAGGAGCGCCGTCCTGGCACGTGCAAGGGCTCACAAGCTGAAGGTCTACACAGAAAGTCAGGCTGGGTACAAGGAAGTCACAGGCTTTTCCCTGGAAGTGCTTTCTCTACAGCCCGGAATATGATGTGGGAAGTCTCTTTTTCTACGGTTGGTGCAATCCTTTCAGGGAAAACAGAACACCGAAGTGCAGACTGCAGTTCTGTAGCTAGCCTGGCTCACCACAACACAGGTAGAATTTTTTCTTCTAGGCTATGCAAAAAGGACTTGGTTTTGCCTTACTGTGTGCCTCAAGCATACTGTGAACTCTTGTATAAAACGAGCAGGTTTATCTTTGTCAAGGCTTGTTCAAAATAGTTCTTTCCAAGAGCTATTTCTATTTGAAGGCTAGGTAACAGCTGCAGCATTTAAACATTTAAATATTTTCTCATTCTAATGAGAACTTAAGATCCTTTCCAAACAGCTCAACATAACAACATGAGAATGTGGCAAACCCAAACTTCAAAACATTTCAACTCCAGTAAAAAAAAAAACAAAAAACCAATAAAACAACAACCAACACCCCAAACAAAACACAAGTATCAAAAAGCATCTAACAAGATATTAAGAATTTGCCACAGTGCAACCAATAACAGATTTTCTTATAGATCCAAACCAGAAGAGTGCAAAAACAGCTTAACATTTTGAAAAAACCCACCAAGGGTATTTGGTTTTTTTTTCAAATATAAGGAATATTGACCATAAAACACCTGCACAGTTACATGTGCAAAACTGCAGTATCAGTTTGGTGAAACAGGTAAATATCCATTACAGTCTCTACATGTAATTTACAAACAAATTTCTGCATGACATAATCAAGGTTATGCTTGATATCCTAAAAAAAATAATTACAAGACAGTAAGATGAAAGCCTGCAATCTACATTAGTGCTACTTGAATAGCAAACTTGATCTAGATGCAGAAAATGTTTTATCTATCCCTCATCAAAAGGCAGAGATGTGAAGTCTGCATTACTAGGAGAGCCCATATTTCTTAAATTTCTCCCAGTCTCTGAAGAAGCGCTTTTGCTCGCTCCATTTCCCAGGTGGAGAGGACAGGCATTTCCAGGCTGTTGGCAGAGCCCTCGTTTTGGCTGGGATAGAGTTAATTTTCTTCCTAGTAGCTGGTACAGTGCTGTAGTTTAGATTCAGTGTGAGAATAATGTTGATAACACACTGATGCTGTAGTTGTTGCTAAGCAGTGCTTACTCTAAATCAAGGACATCTCAGTCTCCCAGGCTCTGCCAGTGAGGAAGTGCACAAGAAGCTGGGAGGGAGCTTGGCCAGAACAGCTGACCCAAACTGGCCAAAGGGCTGTTCCTTTACATTCACTTCCTTATATTGACTGTTTCTTGCTCAAACCCTCCAGCAACAGAGCCTGCAGTGACTGAAGGAGCAGAAGGTTGGCTCTGAGCCCCATGTTGAACACATGGGTGGTGGGGATCTGTTGGATGAGAAGGAAAACAGTCACGAGTACGACAGCACAGCCAAGAATCAGCAATGCCTGGATTTCATCTCCTACTATTCAAAAGGAGACAGCAAAGCCAATGTTGGGCACCAGCAAGGAGAAACAACAGTGATGTCCAGTCCTGTTCTCAACTGCAGCTGGAACAGGCTCAGACCTAGAGGAAGGCAGTGCCCTTTGTTAGGAAGTGCCAGGGATTCCTATGAGACTTTGTTCAGCTCTGTGCTGTTATTGGCAGAGATCAGCTGTAGTTGCCTTTGGACTGTGGAGTTACCTGGCTGATGGACTCCCACAGCTGCTTCACAAGACCACAGAAGAACAGTGGCAGTCAGCTGTTGCTTGTGCTCCCTGGTGAGCCCAGTGAATCACAGGCTGGAAAACTGCTGCTAAACTTGGTCAAGCAAATCCCCAGTCTACACTTCTCTGGGAATTTACTGCTTTTTCAGAGAGTATTACAAGTGAATTTTCACCCCTGCAACTCCTACTGTTAAAAAAGTAAAATAAAAACAAAGAAAGAAAGACTTTCAGAATCATGAAATGGAAGATTTTCCCAAGAGTCTTGAGGTTTGATCTGAAGTAGGTTCAAGCATGCCCACAACATCTTGACCAGAATATACTTGATGATTCATGATACTTATTTTTGTATTTCAGTAAGTACTTTATCTGTTTCCCCATGATGCAGCATTCTGGGTTCTTGTAGACTTTTATTCTCTTCTTCTCTAGGATAAATACAAAAGCATTTAGACAAATTGCCTGAAAGATTGCATCTCTCAGACCCCCTTGTTAAAGCTTGCCTTTTGTCACGTCCTCCATCTCTGTCCTGCTCTCCTTATGTCTTCCTCTCCTGAGGATATGAACACCTGCACTTCAGAAACAATCACAGAAGTTAGCTTAGCTTCCAAGCCTTACCTGTATTTCAGGTTACCACCCTTCTTAGAACTTTCACTGTGTTCTGTAGTAAATTAGCCCTAACATACTCTGAGAATTCATTCTCCAGCCTCCCACTTCAGTGGCCAAAGACCACTTCTTTAACAAGTATGCAAGTAAATAAATTGTCACCATCACTGGCTGCAACAGGGTCTTTCAGATCATTATCATGTTACTGCAGGACACAGGCAGTACATCCCACTTAACCTGCATTGTCACTGTGGTCAGCTGGGAAAAAGAAGGAACAGATCAAATCAATAAATTAGAGGTACACAGTCCTAAAACGGTTTTAGTGACGTTCATCTTTTCAAGTAAGCACACTACGTAATCCCAAGGATTGCTTCCTTCTAGTGCTTCCACTGACCTCTTTTTCCAGAAAAGCCCTATGGAAGAAGGTAATGTGGTGAGACAGAGTAACCACTCAAAGATGTGCAACATGACCTACTTGAGATATTAGAATGAAACATATATTTAAGAAAAGAAACAAACAGTGCTCCGAATCACTATACTTTATTAATACTTCAGAAACATCAGATCCTACAGTGGCAAGTTCTTATCTGCACCTGTTTCCAATCACTCTTTTGAAACAACTTCTTGCAATATGCAAATAGATACATGAGGCACTGTGTGAATACAAAAGTGACGATACAAAAAACCCCAACAATTAAACCTCATGCAATACATACATATATAAAAAAATATGATAGTGTAGCATAATACACACAAGCACTATTAGAACAATCCATGTAAATGAATGTACAATATGCATAGCATTTAATGATCAATGACAACAAGTTTCTGACCTGTGCATAAAACCAGTCAGCTTAAATAAGAGTTTTAAGAGACTAGATAACTGGTTAAGCAACAGCTTATAAAACCTGCTGTACTGTAGCTTTTCTGCTCAAGGTCACAAGTGCAGATTAGCATACAAAATAAATAAGGACTACGATTCTACAAAACTTGGCTAACAGCTCCTATTTCAAAGTCACTGGCCCTCTTACTTTCATTCAAGATTCATCAGCCAACACAGTGGCAAGAAACATGCCTAAAGCAACAGCTCCACTCTTGTACTGTTTTAATACTGATAAGAACATGTATTTTGAAGTCAGCAGGAGTAGTTACAGAGGTCTCAGTTACCACTACACAAGCACGGGACTGGTGTTACAGTACAGAGCAGACCCTGAAGAATGGCACTGACTGAGGTTGCTGAGCCTCGGGATGTGCTGCTGCTCCCAAACCTGACTGCTCAGCCAACTCTGGCAGCAGAGAGAGAGCTGGGGAGGGGAAGGAAGGCAGAAAGCTTTTCCCCCCACTCTCAACAGTGCAAATGTTTGAAAGCACAAACAATCTGCAGGAACAAGGAAATACAGAAACAAGAACGTTTCCAAAGTTCTGTAATCAGGGTGAGACCTATTGTTACCTGACATAAGCTTAAGTATTCCTATGGAGTAAGATAAAAATAACAGGATTTCTTCTCTCATATCCAATACTGGTCCATGCCAAAGCAACAGTTATTGTAGTCTCTTATCTTCCTAGCTGACATGGTTCTTTTTACACTTTTGGAGTTCCAGGCCTCCAAAGATTGGACCAAATTCACTAGGGATACAGATGAAGGGAAAATTACAAAGTGGCAACTAAACTGACTTAACAGCCAACAGATTTTACAGCCTAAAAAGAAGCATTTTGGGGAGGGAGGGGGTGATAATGTAAAAGGACATAAAAGATAGAGAAAAAGAAAATTGCGAAGAAAATAGGGAGGAACAGAACAGACCTGACTTTCAGAAGAGGAAGTTAAAAGTAATTAAAGTCATTAAGTTAAAGGAATTTAGAGTTAAAAACTTTATACTGGCCTTTCTTTTGTCAGTATAAAGTTTTGACCCCAAATAAAACAAATATCTTGCTATTATTAAACACACTGAAGGAAAAAAAAAAGTGGGAAAAACAGACAAAGAAAGCAGCATTAATCATGCAATATTCAGCTGAATGCCTTTTCACAAAGTTATAAAGGACACCATGAAAAAAAAGGAAGTATTTTTATTGCCCTGAGAAGGTCCCCATAGCATCACTCTGGTTTCCTAGCTATTATCTCTTTATCCTTAGACTTCCAAAAAGAACCATCAATGCTTAGATAAAAGGATAAATAGTTCCTGGCAGGAATGATGGTCACACATTCCAGCTCCATTTGCCAAAGCAACAAACCTTCTACCCGCCTAATGCTTTACCTCAAAAGGGATAAATAACTTCAAGGAGTGAACCACTAGATCAGAGAGGACCAATGACATTCCTGTGCATGGAAATCCAGAACCATTTAAGCAGTAATAACTTCAGTATTTGATATATTAATATCTCCTGGAAATTAGTAATCAGGCTTAATAGTTGAGAGAAAATTCAATAATCAGAATCTAGCTAGTCACAAAGCCCAGATATATTTAACTTTCTAAGGAGCTGAATATATCTTGTCTCTTCAACTAAAAAGCACATAATAAGACACAAAACTGACTGAGAGGAGTTTGTTATCAAAATAAAACAGACATTACAAAGAAGCCAAATTCATTTGCTTGAAACAGTGGTTTTCAGCCGACAGTGCACTGCCAACTCTTCTAGGCTGCTTTTTTTTTTTATTCCATTGTTTGCATTCCAAGAAGCTTGAAAACATTTCTTTTCCTATTGATTTTGTCCTCTTCTGTTTAACAAAAGCTGCATCTTGCTAAATTTTCTATGTGGCCAACACAGCTGTCCCTTGTTTATTTTTGTGTGCACCAGCAGCAGTGTGCACAGCTTGGAACACGAATTAAACCAGGGACACTGAACAGCTTGTGAGCGTTCAGGTCTGATGGGTCACACCAAAATAAGGGTTTAAGTGATTCTCTGGAAGATTTTGGTTTCCTGTTCTACGGAGAGATAAGGTTATCAGTCACAAGAGCCTACCAGCTCATTTTAAGGCATTATTTTAAGAAGTGTCTATGACAGATACATGTTCAGAGGTGCAGTCACTCCTTCAAGTCTCCATTTGTTTACTTGTCAGCTGACATGACTTATATAAATAAAAATAGCTTTAAATTAAATAAAATCCAAGAAATATATTAAGCCCAACTAAAACACATTCAGAAAGTGTCTGGCTTAGCTCTTAAGAGCTGTCAGTGCTGAAATAAATACTCCACAGGGCTGGCTGCTTTAGCGGCTTGATTCAGTAACGCAGAGAGGACCAGCCTCTTGGTTTTGATGCTGTTTGAAAGGTTTTGATGAGCTTGGCAGAAGTCCCCCTGCTTTCCAGCACTACTCAAATGCAACCAGACCTGCTATAAACTTGTGCATAGGGGGAGTACACAACTTCATGCAGAGTGGGAAGTTTTGCATTCATTTGAAAGTTCATTTTTCTTCTTCTCCAATCCTTCCCGGGTGGCATTTTGTTCATCAGGAGGGTTTGCTCCTCAAAAAGGGAAAACGGATCATTTCTTCCTAGCAGGATTCTGTCTGAAGGCACAGGCCCAATTGCAAAAGGGACAGTAATAGAACTAAGCAGGGGAATTTAATTCAGGCTTAACCAGAGCTAAATTATACATGAATCATCTGCAATCTGCTCTGTTGTGGCTAACGTCCCCCCACCTTCTCCCTAAAGCATTTGCTTGATACTTCAGTACTATAAGACTAGAAACAGAAAACGGGTGGTGCTGTACGTTCAGTACCTGCATCCACAAGAATACAAATAATTTAACCAACAGAGTCAAACTTGTACAATGAGTGGAGCTGGAAAATTAATTCAGACTTTACTGTCTATGCCCTTTATAGATTGAGGGTATTTGCTGGTTATATTTTGTGCAATGCCATGTAAAAATACCATTTACAAAAGTTCTTGGCCACTTGTTTGGGAAACACCTTTTTTAGGTTAGTTTTGGAAGTCTTTGGGTTAGTTTTTAGGTGGTTTTTTGTTTTGTTTTCTTTCTTGCCCAGGAGGGAAGCTTCAACCCCAAAGAACTGATTTAAGCTATCAAGTGAAAACAGGTTTTCCACTGCAGACAGCCAACTTAGCTCCAGAATGCAGAAAGCAAAAGAAACACTTTTCCTAACATCCGACAAAATAATGGAAATTTTAGTGGTTCCTCATGACAGAAAGTTAATGGCACTGGAAATGCTTTTTAAAAGAGCAGCATCGCATCTGACTTGGAATTGAGATAAGTGTCTATTAAATGCTATTAAAGTCATCACTGTGATTAACACTACTCAAACTGCCAACACTGCTGTAACCACTCTGTGCCCAATTACTCATCTTGCAGGGCTCAGCATCCCCTCCACTCATTAACACACTCCACGTCTACTCATGGCAGCACTTGCACAGTGACCAGGAACTGCAGAGGCTGGATGCTCCCTCTTAGCTACTTTACATGGGAGGGTGTTTGGAAAAATCCATTTAGTAGCATTAGCTTCCAAGGTAGCCTTGAAGGGTCACAATAAGTCACCTGGGACAGTTTTAGTGCTATTCCTTCTTTGGCTGTTTGAAGACAGAGTTACCACAGCTGAGCTCTGCCTTTTTAATGGGTGTGTTTCTAATTCTTTCAAGCACTGGTATTTCGCTCTAAAGAACTGACATTTGTAGCTCTATTTTCCAGCCCACTTTCTTTTTAAAATAGGCATTAATAATACTTAAATGCATTCCTGTCTCTCTCTTTCACTCCTCCATCACTCAGAGGGTGGATTCTACTTAATCTCCCTCTGTTCTAAAAATTTTCCTGCATTTCTATCATCTGTATTCACAGAAAAAAAAAAAAAGCCAAAATGAACCCCCAACAAATGTCATTTGTAAAATTTTAATCTTGTCTCTGTCAGACCCAGAATATTCACTGTTTTAGGTGTGTGTCTTTGAAGGAGAGGATGGGCAAAGGAAAGGAAGGTAGAAGCATAAATTACCCATAAGCAAAAGAGATGCTGAATACCCACTAAGCAGAACAACTGAAGCCAGTTTCCAATCAAACAACAAAAGAATTTAAGTGTGTTCTGTTTTTAAAATTCAGGCTCCTTTGAAGAGCAGTTTTTCTTCTGCTGAGTGCTAAAATGCCACAGCAGACATTCATTTGGAGTCTAGTAAGACATGAAAATTATTGAACATTTGTCTTGAATCCTGCAGCTAATTTCTACAGCTTCCTCCCAAACAGTACTTGGGATTTTCCTGTAGATGACACATTAGGAATTACTTATTCTAGTGATGGGATACAAAATGCCTTTGTTGACCCATTACAATTTCTATTGACCTGACCAGACTTTTTAAAGCTAGTAAGAAGTCTCTGAAAATGAGAGAAATACTTTTAATCCACACTGCAATCTGTATGACTTCTCAAAGACTGTTCCTATCCATTTACATCTCAAAGAAATGAAGCACTATGTCAGTCAGAATGAATGCAAATGTAAGGGAACAGCTTCTAAGAATGCAGAATTTCTTCCCTCGAGCATTGCTTGAGAATTAGATTTTATGATTGCCACAGACAGCTTTCTAAAGGCCCACTCCACTTAGCTCCCATAAAACAGAAATTATCAAATTTGAAACAAAAAAGGATATTCTCACATAGCTGCAAGCATCCATCAAAAGACTTAAGACTTTCTTTCCTCTGTAATGCAAATCTGCCCAGAAAAGGTTGAAATTTAAAAAAACCATTACAAAGAGTTTGGCTTGTTCAGTCCCCTCCACCTTTGAGGAAATTTGGCAAATTTCAGAAACTAAACCATACATGAACTTAGCAACTTTTCACACCTTCCTTCATAAATACAGTAGCTTCCCTCTCTCCTGATAAACCTCAGATAGCAATGAAATCAAACAACTCTGCATGATTCTTACTATATTAATAAAAGAACAATTTCCAAGACACCAAGAGGCACTAGTGGTCATCAGGATTTAGCATGGAATTGAATATCTGGGCTAGAAATCAAAGAGAGAAGAGTTGATAAATCCAAGGGGATTACTGCAGAAGTCTAAGGGCTTCCTTAACTGAAGAAGGTTCACAAACACTGATGCCCACCTCACCAGGCTGCCATAATGGAAATCCTTCCCCTTATGTTTTAGGACACCAAAATGTAGGATGGACAACAGTTTACAATCTTTTCAGAAGAAAAGCTCCTGTGGCAAAACAAGGCAGTCGCTGTCTGAGCTGCTGTGTCGTGAGAGAGGAGGTCACTGAGGAGTTCCTACGTTAAAAACTGTAGGACCTTCCACAGTAATTCCAGCAAAAACCTTGGGTCACTGCATCATCCCACACCAGCGGAGGATCCAGAGACTGTGGAGATGGACAGTGCTGCTCTGTTCTTCCCCTGAGCCATTCCAGGTCTTCTACCTAAACTTCCTCCCTAAGCAACATTAACGCTCAACATATTTTAGTCAACAGGACTGACATACTGCAATGACACGTGCTTCTAAATGTGGCATACAATCTTGCTGCCAGATGCCAAGCACTTTTTGTTTAGACACCAAAATTAAGAACAAATTTACCATTGGGCCTTCAGATCTTTTAGAGTCCTGCTAGCCAGGCAAGACAAAACACAACCTCTAGCGTGTCATGAATAGAGCAGTTGTGCAACACTCTCACATTCATTACAATTCTTTCATCCTCTGAGCTTCACAGTTTCTTAGAAAGTTATTCAGACTCAAAAGGTTCATGAAGTGTGGCCATATTAACCTTCCATTCATAAAAAAATTGTTACTAAACTGTTTCTAGTTGTATTGCTAAATTTTTTTGTGAAGGCCAGAAGTTACTTCTTTTTAAATGAAATAATTACTCATATTGTTACTTTATGATTAACTCTCTAGAGCTTTCTGCACAGGACAGGGAGTAAATCACAGTGAAGCTTTTACTACAAACCACAAGATTTGGCAACAGAGATGTTTTCTTGAAACCTAGTTACCAGTAAAATAATTCACAAAAAAACCCTGAAACATTTAAGTGCATCAATGAAAACAAAAAGTCACATTTTAAAAACTAGGAGCTGGCTGAGCAGACTATGATAGGCAGCCAGCAATCCTTGGGTGAAATACTTAAGGCACTTGAGGGTAGTCAGTTTTTCTACACCAGATAATAAAGACAGAGACACTTTAAAATTCCAGTTTAAATAAAAACCACAACAAAATAAAGTAACACTGCAAAACATTCCTCCAAGTGTAAAGTTCAGAAAATTAACAAATAAACACTTACAATAAAAAATAAATTTCTCCTTTGTTATAGTACACAAACTAGTGGCAGGAAGAGCACATTCACCTGCTTGAGCACACAAACCGCAAAGATCTCTCTCAAATACCACAAGAGGGGTCTTTTCAGGTTGCCAAATAGCCAATGAGCATGTTTCTTAGGGAGAAATAAACCAGTGCAGTTGAATATCAGATTCCAGTCTATAAACCAGAGCATCCCAGAAAGCAGTTGATTTGCTGTCATTTTCCCTCAGATATTTCTAGCTAGTTTTCTTGCTTTTTCTGGAGCATTCAGTTTTATTTTCTCCTCTCCATACACACAAATGTTAAATGTTTCTGTTTGAATAAAGAGGCCGCATCATTCTTGTAGTATCTTTGGTACAAACCAAAAGCACCTTACACAGCACACTGGTGTCACCCAGTCCCTACACCCCGAGCCTGTTCCTACAGAACACACACAGGAAGAAGCTTTTCTGTGGTGGGGACAGCTTCCCCCCTCCAACTTCTGAAGTAACATCACAGTTAAGTACAACATACAGTGCTCTTTTTAAGCATTAATTTAAATTTTCACCTAGAATTCATAAAATGCATATTCTCATCCATTAGCTTATACCTGTTATGGTTTCTTACCACTTCCAGGACAGAGAGATATGACCAGCAGCCCTGGGACACACTCTAGTGTCTGCTCCCAGAGATGAAATAGCTGTACAAATCTCCACATCTGCTCAGTGTTTTTTGAGGGGAGGGGGAGAAAAAAGGGAGAAGGAAAAGACAAATGGGAACTCAGTAAAAGGGGTCTTGCCTTTCTGCTCCATGTTCATCCATTTGTCCTTTTTTCCTGATACATTTTGCCTACTGTATTAGAGGCTTCTTCAGTGGAAAGCAGTTCCTTACATGAACTTACTTGAACATTCTGGACTAAACAGATCCTGTCACTGTGTGGCTGCTGCCTCGCAGCTGAGGAAGTTAAAGGGCGAGCTCTGAGCATCATCATCAGCCCTAGGGCTCTTAGAGTCTCTGAGACAGTCTGCCAAGATGTCTTGAGGATCCCTCAAGAACACCACCAGAACAGTGATGTTGTCACTGGATCCATTTTCCTTGGCAGCAGCCACCAGTCTTTCTGCTGCTTTGAGCCCCACTCCTTTGGTCTGCACCAAATGATCCAGGACCAAGTCTACAACCTCATGGGGCTTGATGGCATCAAAGAATCCATCGCAGGCAAGGAGCAAGTAATCTTCTGAGCCAGTCAGCTCGAAGGAATCTCCATCTGCATCACCAGAGACGTAGGGCTTCTGGCATATGTCACCTGAGACAAGCAATCAAAGCAAAGGCTTTATTACTTCACATGCAAACAGTTACTTCTTTACCCACCAATCGCTTTAACTATCCTCAAGGACGGCCAGATCATGTTCCAGAGGTACCTGATGCAGGACAAGAGCAGTCAAAAGCTATGGAATAAGCATGGGAAGCCTTTAGTTTCTTTAAGGATGCTTTGAACCCACCTAAATCCTGTGGGTTTCTATAGAGTTACTTTAATTTATGCTCCCCTAATTTTGCAGGGAAAATAAGGAATTTTTCCTAAATTTTTTCTCTCAGAAATGTATTTGTGCAAGGAGATAGTCAGCCCTTCATTTTGCAGGTGTGCCTCTTGTACAGCCTTCAGAATGCCATGAAAATCAGATTTTTCTTACCTATCCAGATATACAGCACAATGCCCTAAGAATCTGCTCATTGTATTTAATTTATCAGTTTTGTATGGACATACTTACCAAATATGGGTTGCTACTGATCCAAATAGCATTATACAAATTCCATACTAATCTGCTCCCACTCATATATTACATTTATCTACTGTATTGCCCAGGGTTTTTTCCTCTTTTTGCCCTAATTGGCAATTAGCAAAATAAGCTTGTTTAACAAGATTGTAAGAATATTACAGTTAAAATGTCCTAAACTGCTGGATATTGAAGGAGAATACAGTGATTTGGCTTAAGCAGAAAGATCTGCAGTCAGGAGAAAGGTACGTTCATATTAAAGTGGACAAAACCCCCTGACAATTCAGACATTCAAGCACATTAAAAAGGCTGGATAAATATTTGTTGCTTCCTCCACTTTTACAAATTAAATGCTGCACATTTGTTAAACAACTGTAAAACATTACATTAGCCTAGGCATTCATAAGAAGCAAAAATCTTAGTAGCAGAAAAAAATAGGGCTGTCATGGCTAGTATGCAAAATAAAACAACATTCTGTGCTCATGGTAAAACCAGTAAGATTATGTAGCTGCAAGCCATGTAAGTCTTTGCCTTATGGGAAAGACAGTAAGTGGTTCACTACTTGTTTGATGCTAAACAAGACACCATTTGCAGTAAGCATAGAGTCTATGGTGGTGTGTTTCAATCAGATTTAATCTGAAGTTTACTGATTCTGATGGTTTATCTCACCAATTGCTCTGGAAACAGCCAAGGTACCATTAACCCGCCAGCAGTCCATGTAGGTTACACAGCCACCCAGAGTCTCAATCCTTGCTCTCTCGTCCTGAAAAACAGAGGAATACATTTTGTTTGCTGCTCTAGCTTCTGTATTTTTACAATGAATACACCAAAAACACACATATCAGAATCTAGCACAGACCCACACACATAGGATTACTGGAAACAAGCCACTACTTTCCATCCCTGCTATGGCGTGTCCACAAAAAAAAGCAGAATCCTCAAGTTCTTGTATTGCCATATCCTTTCCCATATGGCTGAGTAAATTTTCCTGCCACTTCTTCCCATTCCATAGAGCAACTGGGTGAATATATAAATATTCAGACTGAAATACATAACAACTAGGCTAAGTAAAAATAGTCTTTGCATTGATACTCCTTTAACTACTCAGTTACTACAAATATTCATGCAATGAAGGCAAAGGCTCGTGCAATGCCAGGCCAACTTGCAAGGTCCCCATCCAATTTCATGGAATAAAATATCTGGCTATTTAAAATAGATAGGAAATGCAATACACTTTAAGTCAGTTAGACCAGTAAATTAGCACTAGCTTTTCAACGATAGTACTGGATATAATGAAAGACTTGCATTATGCTAACATTTTAAATTGCTATTAATCTCAAATTACTAAGATATTTTGTAACAGGCAGATTTAAATTCACACACAAAAATCCTGTGAAAGTCTTCAATTACTGCAAATTTTCAACAGTCTGAGCAGGGACTGAGGACTATCAGTATCATTCATTAGTACCTTCACGCAGGCAAGGTGTAGGGATCACCTTGTCAAGACACAGGAGTGGATGCAAAACAAGAAATTGTTAATTCCATGCATCCTACCATGCAGTACAGGTAATTAGGTAAAGCACCAAACACTTAAAAAGGCTTGATTCCAAGAGGTTTCAAGAAAGAATCTGACATCACACACTTAAGAGGGAAAAACAAGTCAGACTTACTTCTCTTTCTGGTTTGTGAGGTTCCATTAATGTCACAGCTTTCCCTTGCTGCACAAGCATCACCTGAGAGTCCCCCAGCCATGCTATGTACAGTTTGTTCCCTACAATCAATGCGGACACACCTGTTGTGCCACTCCGCAGCTTCTACAGAAGGAAAACAGGTGTGTCAGGTGAGTATGCAACAAGCCCTACTAGGATATATGGCAATATTGAAAACTTAGGTTTAATCACACTAAAGGCAGTAGATCAGACCTGCTAATCCTAATTCAGATACTTTAAAAAAAAGGTACAAGATAGTACAGACACTTGAAATAGACTATTTGTAAACATATTTTCTAATATGCAGATGATTAATACTGTCTCTTATGTTCTCCCTCCTCTTGCTATTAATTCCAAAACTGATCTAGGAGACTAAGAGCTCTGTTGTTTAAAACAGAGACATGCAGAAAAGCAAGAGGATCTGAATTTCAGTAGAATGAACATTTCACAAACAAACACATCTCTCCAATCCCTTTCACATTCTCCACTCTAGCATTAGCAACTACAAATACCTTGCTCCACACAGATCCCCTTATCCTTGGGTATATAAATCAATGTCAACAAAGGAAAAAACCTAACTGTCCTAGATTCCCAGTAAAGATTAGTGAGAGTCAGACCTTATGAAAATGCTGGTCCCTCTTTCGTACCTCATCGACAGAAATAAAGATATTAACAATGAGTACTTCCATTGTACTTCTATAATAAGAGTTCTCAAACTGTGTAATGTAGATTTGAAGAAACAATGTTCATCATACCAACTCAATTCAAAGCTGATCAATAAGTTTAATGAGCTGAGGAATCTGATTTGAATCACAGAACACTTACAACCACCCGTGACACTAATGGCGGGACAAGAAAGAGGAAGATAGCGTCCATATTATCAGGAAGAGAGCAATCTCTTTTCCAGGTAAGAGGTAGGACAACAGAACAGCTAGAGGCCTCCCAGTTTAGACAAGGAGGCACCAGCATTCTCTCAAATAACTGATATGTCAGAATCATTTAAATCACTTTAGCACTTCTTTTCAATTACTCTTCTGGTACTCCCAAGCACTGGTTTTCCTCAAAATAAGAAGTAATTTGATCAAACAAAACCTTTATATGTAACATAATTTCATAAAGAAGCCAGTGATTCAAATAAACTGTACTGTCAGAATTTTCTGGATAATACCACATTGTCCAACAGTTCTCAGTGTTATTCAAATACAATGGAATTAATCTCTACCCACTCACCTCTCTTTTGGCTTTGAAAAGAAACATTTCATCTGTCTTCTGGAAAGAGCACTTCAAGGCCTCAGCTGGATTCTTAACAATCTCTTCATGTAACCCAACGTTTACATGTAGGTGGGTTGCTGAGTAATTGGCAGCATCCACTCCGCCATGGCCATCGAACACCGCAAAGTAAGCGCGATCAACGTCATCCTTTTGCAGGGAGGCAGAGAGAGGAAGACATTCATGTTCAAAACCAAAATAGCTGACAGACTGGTACCAACAGGCAAATATTCTTTATTCTGGGACTTCTTCCATACAAATGGCAATTTAAGTGTTTACACATGTACAAAATGGATAAAGTGGGTACTTTGCAGGCCAATTACTTTTCTTTGTCTGCTGTTAGTCACTTAATGTCCTTAAAAATAACCTGGAATTGAAGCAGCAGAGTGCTGGTTATGTAGTCCTCTGGCAGTTTCATGAACTGGCACTTGTGCAACTGCTGTTCTCCTCCTTTCTGTTCTTAATTATCATAGAATGGTTTGGGTTGGAAGGGACCTTACAGACCATCTTATTCCAGCCCCTCTGCCATGGGCAGGGACACCTTCCACTAGAGCAGGTTGCTCCTAGCCCCTCTCTTGTAGCCCCTTTAAGCATTGAAAGTTGCTATAACATGTCCCCAGAGCCTTCTCTTCTCCAGGCTAAACAACCCCGGCTCTCAGCCTGTCTTCACAGCAAAGGTGCTCCAGCCCTCTCTTCATCTTTGTGGCCTCCTCTGGACTCGTTCCAGCAGGTCCACCTCATTTTGATGTAGTGGGTCCCAGAGCTGGACACAGTTCTGCAGGTGGGGTCTCACCAGAGCACAGAAGAGGGGCAGGTCCCCCACCTTGGCCTGCTGCCGTCACTGCTTTTGATGCAGCCCAGGACATGTTTGGCTTTCTGGGCTGCAGACACACATTGCTGGGTCACACTGAGCTTCTCATCAACAAACACCCCCAAGTCCTGCTCCTCAGGGCTGCTCTCAATCCATATATAAGTTGTGTCAGTCACAAGAACATTGTAACTCCAGCAACATAGCACTAGGTGAACTTCCCATCTCCCCATATCATAACTTATGAATCCCAAAGTCACAAGATCCTCCCTGCATCACTTCTTTATCAGGGCAGTAGTTGGCCCCCAGCAATCTGAGTCACTAAGTCCTTGCTCCAGCGCAGACACGATAAATAACTTATGGCAAGAAATTCACAGATCATCCATCACCAGGCCCCAGTGCTTACAGCAATGTTGCAAAGCTGCCCAGCCAGCCTCCCCTGTTGTGTCCAGACTTACTGATAGACCGAAGAGCTGATTGAACTCCGGGAGCAGGACATGGCGATCCTCCATCTTCCGCCGGGCATTGCGGATGGCATGGATGGACACCAGCAGGAAGCGCGTCAGCGGCCTCAGTGGTGGCAACTGCTTCTGCCACTCGCAGCACACATCCCGCAGCTTGTTAAAAAAGCAGCGCTGCAGCGACTCCCCGTCCAGCACTGACGGCACACAGACAAAACAGTAAGTGCTGTGTCCCCCTTTCCTACACTACCCCATCCTTCAAGTTTCTTTCCCAACAGCTACATACACACATCCAGCACCCTGCCTTTACAGGCTCTGCAAGAATTAAAATGAGGTCCTGAGAATAATGTGGAGAGAAAGTTGCAGTGGAAAACAGTATAACATTAAGGATAATAGCAGCTTCTTTACTTGCTAGTTCTTTTTTAAAATAGAGGTTTATCGAGCAGGTGATTACATTACAAAAATCATAACAAAGACCCAAAAAAATCAGTCTAGTATATTTGACATGAATATTATTATTATGTAAGTAAAATTAGTAAGATATAGTGGTAGGAGTTCCTACCTACTAAAAAATAAAAGGGAATTATCAAGTGGGAAGAAAAATCTTCAAGATGAGATTGCTGTTGTCTTGAACACAAGGGTTGAAAAAGCACTGGCCTGGCTTTGGGTCAGGTTATGTCCTACTGAACCACTTCAACTGAAACAACAAGGAAGTCTGAAAATGTTTGCTGAGGTCAATAGCTCAACTCATCGTTGATCTGAACAGATTAGAATTTTAAGCTGTTATCTTTATCTTTCTAAATACTCATGGTTGCAGGAGCTGGAGGGACAGAGCATTTCCGCTACTCTCCAGCTTTGTCATTACAGAGCAGAATTGCAAACGTCCATTCGGCATAGCGTGAAAAAGCTCCAGCCAGACACTCAAATCCTTTTCTGGATAGATCCCAAAGATCAATTAATCCAAACTTATTGTTCATCAGACTGAATGGCTTGGTGCTTGGCATTGTGTCTAGCTTTGCAACACAGTATCCCTCCAAACAGGTAACAATTTAAAGTTCTGTTATCTGAGTAGGAAACCTGCCTCAATACTAAATCAACTAACTTCAAAATGCACTGAAAAGAACATTTATAGAGCAAAAATAATTTGCTGGTCACTAGTGTATATTCTAAAGAACTGCAGTGCATGAACTATCTTTCCTGTATCTGTTTTATCCCGACTCCTGATAACACTGCTAGCATTAAAGCTTCCCCAGAATTCCCTTTTATAACTTCTGGTTCTCAAGCTTTTTTTTTTTTTTCTCAGCAACAGTGGCTGGTCAGCTTTAGATGCATCTCTGGGCCTGGAGAATTGAAAGCTTAAATTTAAACACACACTTTTGATTAGCAGCCACTACATACTAACTGAAATTACTTTTGATTTGCTTGATATGTAGGTGTTAATGGGCAAGCTATAAAAACCTCTAAATATTGAATCATCCCATATTCAAAATAACTAAATAGGACAGCATCTTAGACAGCCTTGTCTACAGCTGTTAGTTTACATATTTGTAAATGTCTAGACTAATGCTGACCAGAAGAGACATATTGCTGTTTATTAAGCTTGTGAAATCTGACAAAGAATTTAGTACCTTAACAACAGAAATGCTTCTGCAGTGTACCACAAACAGTGGTACTGACACGTGCACACCCCTCCTGCTGCTTTTATATAATCACTTCTCTTTCATTCCAAGAATGCTTTTTTTTGGCAGATTTATTACTGCAGTGCAGGAAGAGAGTCCATACTGTGCTGTAGCATGAGGAACATCTTTCCTTCTAGTTGTACAGTTAAAGTGATGTAAGAGCAGTTACAAGATAGGGGAAAACAAGTACAGTCCAAGGGTGCAGAAAAATGAACACCTTTAAAGTAGCTGTTCCTTGCTGAGACCAGGCAACACAAGTACCTGAACAATGAGCAGTTTCCATCCTGTTTGATAGGGGAATGAATGGTCAATAGAGATTTGATCTAAATGGCAATGGTAACACAAGAACAAACAACCATAATAGCCAGGAATATGTAGAACAGAAATTAAAGAAGGTTTCAATCATCACAACAGGGAGGGTTCTGGGGCATTTGTCAACATGGAATAGTGAGAGAGAATGTGAACTAGTTCAACATTAAACTCATCCAAGGATTTTCCAATTTTGCCTGCACTATCTTAAAAGTAGACTCCAGTCCCACCTTTATGGCCTTTAGAGTACAACAGCAGCCTGAATACTCTACGAATTTCCCCAACATATAGTAACCACAGATATTAGATGCTTGTGGCCAAGAAAATGTCCATGTCCTATCAAGTTCTTCATTACTCCTAATTTCTAAACATTATTTCTTTATCATTCAGATAGGATTCATTTTGGTTTGTGGGCCCAAGTTTTATGTAAGACCCAGAACTACAAATTATAATCATAGGCTCACAAATGTATAGCAGTTCATGTTGTGTATGACTGCTATATTCACCTCAAAGAGAATTACATGGGAGTCAACAAAGAGTCCACAGCAGAGTGACTGCAAGATGCTCTGACAACAGTTTCCAACTGCTTTGTGAAAACCTACGTAATTATCCTAGGTGAGTTACAATATGCTGCTTCTGATTTTCCTGTAGAGGCTGCAGTGATCTGGCCACACTGAACTAATATTTGCCAGCTCCCCCTCAAGGCAGAGTCCTGCCCCTGGCCAGGTTAGCTGCAGTGAGTGAAGGCCACAAGCAGTAAGGCGGGGGATGACATAACCAGGGTGCAGCATGACTTAATTAACTGAGTTCCCCCTCCTGCCGTTTCAGACTTGGACATGAATGTTGGAAGAGGCTTCTGGGAAGTGTCATATCCTGGCCATTGCAGTGCTCTGTTCGGGGCACACTGAACTGCCTTTCAAGCCACCCCTGGGAAATGGAAGGGTGAGTATTTCCTCTTACAGAACAGACTGGTTTGCCTAGGACATCTCTCCTCCATTTTTATCTTCTACTCTGCCTGCATCCTGCTCCATTAAAATTCTTGGCAGTGGGACTGAAGGTTTGGTGAAGTCTAATGTTAAACACTTCAGCACATAAATGCACTAAGACCACCCGTTACACGTAAGGCACAAACCCAGTACTCAGTCACCAAGGTCTGTTGTGACCAGTTCACACAGGAGAAGATGCAGGCATCAGGTAGAAGACAAATGCATCAGGGTCTTTTTCCCTCAGCATCCCACCTTTATAGGGGAGAGTGGGAAGAAAAGGAATCATCGATAAAAAACAGAGACTATCGAGCAACTTGCCAAGAGAAAGATCTGGAGTTTCAGGATGTTCAAGATGTGGAGGAGCCAGAATCTGGTTGCCAAGACATAAGCAAGATGGTTTATATGGATGAATTGAAAGTGTTGGTGTGGCTGTACAACAACTGTGGTGATGTCACTGTCAAAACACAGGAGTAATTAGCTAAAGTCACTCTACCAAAGGGAAAAGGGCACACTCTTCCCTTTCAGAAAGCCAATCCACAGGATCAGTCGTGGCTCCAGACACTGTGTTTGCATGTTGCTCACAAAACTAGCACAGCTTCCTTTCATCCCACAGATACACAGCAAAAGCAAATGAAGTTCCATTCACTGCTGCTTGCCAGGTAGCCTAACCAAATAAATCTGGGAAACATTTCAAAATACTTAAGTCTTCTGAAAGATAGCCCCTGGGAAAACCACAGACAGAAAAGGAAGTATACTTACAGGTGAACCTTTCCTCATCTCCTTCTCCCTCTGTTTCCACATTTTGCAGCTTAAATTCGGTCAAGTCTGTTTGGAGAACTTCAGCAACTGCAGCATGGGTCAATGATGCTGCAAGAAGTGGTGAAACACCTCTGCTGGTAAGGAAAGGAAGGCAAAGCAAAACAGACTGCATTAGTTTAAACTGAGCTACAACCTTGCAGTGTATGGCTGGTGACCTCAGACTTAGAAATTACACACAATAATACCAACTTCATTAGTAAACTAGTAGACAAAACCATATGTTCAATATTTATTCATACAAATCTTTAGTGAGATCCTCAGTTAGACAACTGCTTTCTCACGAATGTAAAGAGGAAGAAGTGTATGAATCATATTTTCAAACTGTTGCCTCACACTCCAGTCGCAGATGGTACCTCCTTCTCTTCAGCTCTCAGATGGGAACTGCTACCTTCCATTCCAGCCTCTGAAAACACACATTTTGTTTCTACTCACTACACAGCATTTCTTGCTTGCAGTCAACAATCTCACCACAGACAGTATCAAGATCTCAGCATTGTAGTAGATGCAAATCTCTAAAAAGGTTACTGGGAAGTGTCCTTCCCTTTACAAGAAAAGTCATGCTTAGTGCTAACCTACAGCCCTTATCATTCAGTTTGTTCTGACTGGAAGTTTTCCAAAGAAACCATCCAGGTAAAAGACGCCAAGAGTTGAGACTGGGCACTAGGATAAAAAGAGACTCCAAGACTTGTGATTTAGATGAAGCTTTTAGGTAGGCATCTAGAAGACAATAATGCTACATGATCTGCTCACCATCTCCTGTTCACTCAATGCTTTATTCAAGCCACATGTTTTATAAGAAGCACTCACTTGGTATGTTTTTGAGTCTGTAAACAAGTAAGTCCCATCCAGCTCCAAAATCAGGCTACTGTAAAATAACTCCTATATTCACTATAGCCTCAGGGCAAGCACTGATAACTACAGTACGCAACACATGTTCCAGCCATCTTCTAAGAGCACAATGAAGAATAAGCACCAGCATCCATAAAAAGCCACTTTATCCATTGTTCATGGAGTGTTTGATTCCCACAAAGTATTGAATTGCACAACCAAAGCAAATACCACATTAAGGCACCTACAGCAAGTCAAGGACAAGAGTTTGTTTTGCCAGGAAACATTTAGAAAGTTCTGCATAAAACTGATTTGCTGGGGAGTATGAAATGGTGGAAGCAACTGGTCTGTGATGTTGCTCAGCGATGACTGGTTTGTGCATACAGAAGGGCAGGGAGGGGAAGACCGCGGGGTTTTAGATCCCAGTGACAACACGCTGAAATGCATTTTGCCATTGTGCTCCTGAAAGAGAGGCCTTGTCACATCCTCGCAGCCGTGTATGAGTACCTCCCGTGGCAGCAAACAGAAAGCATTGTGTCAGTCAGCAGGCTCCAACACAGGCCTGCTTTATGCTACGCATTCTGTGGCAGTGACGGCCCAATTTAATGAGTTATTTTGGTACTTCAAATAGATGGCAATGTGTTTGCAGTCCTTTCAGTGCTAGCTGCAGTCATGTCACATCAAGGGAAAACAGAATGTGGCTTTTTGTTTCTTTTTTAAGGCTAATATGTTTAGGGGAGTCAGTTCCTTTCCTAGCTCAGTTAAAGTAACAATGGTCGCTTATAATGACTTTGACACTGACAGACAACCTTTTAAAAGGTCAGGCAAGAAATACATCCAAAACAGATATGGCACCCCCTGCCCCTCAAAATCCTTCTTCCTTTTTTTGTTTGCGTAAGAGAAAAAGAAAGGAATATGAAAATATAAGTGCCACAAACAATGTCAGAAGCTTTAGTCAAAGCACGTTTCAGCTCCAAGAATAGAGACAAGAAACATTAAGAACCAGCTATGCATTTAGCTGCACAGTGAAAGCCACAGCTTCAGACATTTTCAGCATTTCTCTGCTGTGCTGGGAGAAAAAAATCAAATCTAGCCTGGCTTCACAGCTCAGCATCAGAGGAGGGCTTATTACTTTGATTTTAAATTTCATATTTCTGCTTTCCAGAGTCCAGGATTGATGAACTGGGTCCATAAAAAGCAGCTTAAACAACAGGAAATCTACTAAGTGCTATAATGCACAAGTCCTGTATAAACCTCTGCTTACAGGATGCCTGCAACAAAGAAAAAATTTACAAATTATGTCACATCCTTCAACTTTTTCCAGTTGCCACCCAGTCCCTGAAAAGGAAATTCAGTGATTCCTCAGTACTGATATGCTTCATTCAGCTTTGCTTCCTATGTATTTTCTCCCCCTCCACAGTTCTGCAAATCCATAAGAAAGTGGTTGTTTATTGGGATTTTGTTATGCAGTCAGCAACAACATCAAACAATTGATTTTGACACACTGAGAAAAGATAAAAGTCTAAAAAATTACCCAATCTATTTAGTTCAAGCTCAGCTCTGAATAGAACATACTTGTGATGACTTTATAAACTCTTTATTATAGCATTACCATATTGGCAAGACTGGTTTTCACTTGAGCTCAAGTAAATGGAGCTCCAAGGAATGGCATCTTTCATTCGGATTCAATGTTTACCAGTTCTAAGTTCATCGTCTGAATCAGAGACTCTAGGAGTTAATAAAATGTGTCATTAAAAAAGCAAGAACTGCTGCTTTAGTTGAGAGCTACAAGGTCTCACTTGGCTGGAGAGTATCTGGAAACAGCCACAGTACCTATGGCAACCAGTGCAAAAGTAACCCACTGCAATTACCATTACAGACTTCAAACCTTTCCTGTAAGCAAAGAAGAATGTCACTTATTGTTAAAACCTTCCTCTCAAAGAAGCCCAAGACACCCTGGTGATGAGCTGAACCAAGCATAATTTAATCTCCATGAATCAGAAGGAACACTGTAGCTGTTTCCTAAGTGGAAAACCAACTGTACTGGGAAGAAGAGGAAAGCTGGTGGGGTGTGTTGCATGCACAGGATGCTACTTCAAGGGAATCTTAGAAGAAACACGTCAGCCCCATTTCTCTGACATGCAACACTAAACACTCAGCCTCAGCACACACAGCCTAGTAGTAAACAGACCTTGAATTTCTTTGCTGCAGGCTATTTCTTTGCTAACATAAAGGGTGTGTTTTGACCACAATAAAAAATATTTTAAAAGAATTAAAGCATGTTGTAACAGTGCAGATGAGGCATTGTAGCTTCACCAGCAGCTGAAGTCAGATCAACAGTAGCTGGAGCATGGAGTTCGTAGCCTCCAGCCCACTCACAGTAAAATACAGCCTTGTTTCTAAAACCTGAGTACAGATAAAAGAGGTAAGTTAAAGATGACACTTAAATTTATATGCCACCCTCCTCCTTGAAAGATTCTGGACTACTGGACACACACAGTACTGGTAAAAGGAGCTATGCAAAGCTCCTGCTGATACACATACCTCTGGGCCAAAATAAAGTTACACACGGAAGTAGAATGCAATTATGGTATTTTGCATACTTTAGATTTGGCACAAATTACAGAACAAAACTTACTTCTCTTGCTCACCTTGTTTCTCTTCTGCAATACAATTTAGTTATCTGTTTTATTTCATTTCAAAAGACCAGCTGTCACACCACCACAGCCACAGTGTACTCACACATGTGAGGTCAATCATAAGACTGTCACTGACCCTTTTAGTACCAGTCTTCAAAAAGAAGAAAACCAGAATATACACGTTCTTTTGGGAAGCAGAAACCCAATAAGACAACTACTTAATTGTTTTTATTTGGGTCATTAAATCCCCAGGACACTTGCAGTGAGTATTGCAAACAAGTCACTGGTTCAAAGATGTTCCCACCTCTTCTTCCCCTCCAGTTTAAGAGGGTATATTCAAAAGTCTCTAGCAAACAGCTTTGTGGGTAAGGGGGAAGCATCCAGAGCATCAAAGGTCAGGCCACCACACCTTGGCCAGAGCCTCAGCTATGACTACACTTCTTACATAGGCTTGAAAACAGCTGACAGACTTCCTGAAGTTCTCCATGCCCAACTTACAGCAGCTTTGAGGACACAGAGTAGTGCAGCAGATGGCAGACCCCAAACAGCTGCTCCTCAGCACTGGAAGCAGAGGAACGAGCTCTGTGTTACCCCTGAGGGCGGCACAAAGCCTCTCAAAGATACGCCAAACACTCCATGTTTACACAAAGCCTTCTGCATTTTTATTTACTTATTTTGCAAGCAAAAGAATTCATATTCCCCCCACCCCAAACAGACGTTATTACCAAAGTCACGGCAACAAGGCAGCAGTGGTACTGCAGGCCACTGCACCACGGTATAATCCTCTTTTCCTTTCAGAGTGTGCATACACATATGTTGAGGAAAAAGAAGTGCTATATCTGCTAGCACAAGCTCTAGCATAAGTCAGCTGCAGCTGCCTGTGGCTGTTGAGGTGGGTCACGACACATATATACAATGACAACTCCAGGCAATGGCAAAAAGCATCTTTAATTCTACAAAGCCTCTTTTATATGGTTTATTGGCTTTCATGCTGTGTCCCCATTGGCTTCTATGCTAACACCCCACAAACTATTGGTTGCTTGCTACTAACACCCATCTAAAACAAATCTAAGCAAGTAACAGCCGCCCTAGAGCAGCTGTGCATTCTTGTCCAGTTGTTTTGATTTCTTGCTTCTGTTGATGCTAAAATTCTCATGGGTACAAATCAAATTCTCATGGGTACACAGTGACTGTGTCCTAGTCAAAGTCTGTGAGACTTTCAGAACAGCTGTCAGTTTCCACAGCTGCCTTATGTCCAGGGGAAGGTGTGCCCTTATTTGCTCCATGGGCTCTGTAACAGCAGAAGGTCACACACAGCACAGCTCTGCCACTGTGGGCTCAGGGTGTGTTTCTAGCATGTTACAGCTCTATCAGCAGTGGGTTTAGTGCAGATCTGCAAATGCCAGCAGTTCTCCAGCAAGTGAAAGATCCTCTCACACTGCCAAAATAATAGCAGGTCACAAGTTTCCTCATAAACAAAAGCTGCTTGTATTCAGTATTTTCTCCCCAGTCTGCTACTTTTATTTCTCTTTCTCTTTTTATTCTTATAATCAACTACAGAATGTTTCCACTCAAGCAGCTCTAAGCATTAGCATTTATTAGAGCAGTACCCAGAGCTCCCAGGGTGATGGTGGCCAGAAAAGTAGGACCATCAAGGAGAGAACATCTGACATCCTACAATGCACAGAAAGTTGTTTCTTGTGTTAATGACATCAGTTCGTTAAAGGAGATGAACAAGAGGGAATCAAAACAAATACATAAACAATGCCACACACAGAATTTTCATCTCTTATAGTTACATGAAGCAGGTTTTTTTCCAGCTTTTCTTATGAAACTACCAGAAGAAGCAGCTTTAGAATCCAGAATCCATCTGTTCAGGCCCTTCAGTCATTACTGAACAGTTTTTATACAAAATGTGCAATGAAGAGTCACCTGCTACTTCCATTTCATTCTCAGCAGGAAGAAAAACCACACAGCAGAACAGGAGAGGCTTAATTCCACAAAAGCCATTCTTCAATTAAGCCCTACACATGTTGTTTCAAAATTGAGTATTTATCTTGAAACAACAACAGAAAGGGTGTTTCACACAGGTTATGAGAGCAAAAAATGCAAACATGTTCCCAAGCAAGGAGAAGTACCAGTGCATTACACTAAACGGTTCAAATTAGGAATAAGGAAGTAAGTTTGGGAGGATTTATTAAAAGCAGAGGTCACAGTAGAAAGTAGTTTTCACAGAGGAAGAGACTAAAGAGTGTTTTAAGAAGAGATTGGGAAATCAGAAGCAAGATAAGATTTTCTTTTCCCACTCATGCTTAAATCACATAAAAACATCAAAACAGCAGAACTGCTGAATTAACTGCTCTAAAAGCAGAGAATGCTGGAAATAAAGATGCCAGGGCCTCACCTTGGGTGTGAGCACTACAGTGTAAAGCACAAAGACACAAAACAGGATGCTGAGGCAACAGCAGATTGCTTGGGAGGGGTCAGAACAGGAAGCCCAAGTCTCTCAGCTGTTATTGTAGTAAATCTCCTCAAACAGGAAGGCTTCAGGAATTTCACATTGTTCTTTGGATATATCACAGGATGGCCATACAAGTTTCAGCTCCTATCAAGGGGAAGACAAAATTTCTATATTTGGGGGTCTGATTTCATCTCATGTTCTGTTGCAGTGAAAGTCAGGAATATTTCAGGTTAATTTCTAAAGCTTGGGAAGTAACTAATGGCCTCTTCATTCACAATCACCTATCTTCATAGACTATCAGAACACAGCTATATCAAAAAGTGTATGTTAATTAAAATTCTGCAAAACAAGATTACTTAAGGCTGCTCTGATTCTTCAGAATGTTATGTATCTATTTAGCTGCAGTCAGCAGCAGGCAGTTCTATTGATTTAAATGGACTATTCAAAGTAGAAGTACCTGCAAATCTGCACCAGATTAGTGATTTAGAGGCAAGTCCCACTAGGGAGCAAAATGGTTTGCTGGTTTAGCTGGTGCTATGCTATGGTAGCTGCATTTGCAGAAATTTGTTAAAATAATTAATTTTAGATTAGGACATTCAGGGGTTAGCCTGATGTATCCAACTGCTTCCATGTAAAGAGATGTGTGCAGCCTTGGAGAAGCAACAGCATTCAGAAACTCCTTGTTGGACCCAACCAATGTTACTCCTTGGTCCATTCTCTTCTCAGCAGAAATCCTGATCAGTAGTGGAAGAACAACATTCCTCATTGCAAAAGCACAAAGGTTTGTGCCTCCCAGCAACTGGAAGACCAAACTAAACATCACACCATATGCTGTCTCATGAGCCAAGGATATTGCTGGACCTTTATTGGCTTGGGCCCTTCAGGCCATGACCCACACATCTGTGCATGTCGGAATGAAGTACCTCACAACACAGAAATAAGAAGCAAAACAGCAGAACTGAGTGTCAAACTCAGTTCCAAATAACACTTCGATCTACAGAGAAATCCTCCAGCAGTACTAATCACCATGTAAAATACAGGCTGTGATGCTGGAGTGTTAGAGAAATCTCACACTCAGGAAACAGAGATCAAGCATCAATGTCAGAAGTCAGCAAGGTACATCCAATAACACCTTCCTAGTGTTAAACCTATGTAGAATGACACAGTGATATTTGAGGGTGTGTATTTTCCACTGAACTGCCATCCATGTGTTTGAGATGCTGCCATGACAGCCTGCAGATCACTGGGTCTCAACTACAGTGACTTCTTACACAGTCACTAATCTGGCACCACTTCTGCTTTTCTACAACTTTTATATAAACATTTAAATGTCTTCTAATGTCAGCCCTCGCCCTTTTTTTCCCCATTTCTTAAAACCTTTAACATCCTTCTTTCTCTTATTTCCTTGCTATTCCCTCATCTATTTTATTGATGATTCACATCAGCAGAAAAGTTTATTTAGCCTTCAAAGCTGCATTTTGAATTGAACCATGGTAGCAAACATGGGAAAGAAAATGTAATGTTGGCAATTTCTCACACAATTAGAGACTTCAGTTTTAGTTCCTAATTACAGGGATTATGAGAAGAAGGCCTGCAATTTCAAAACACAAGATTCCTGTCTTGGCCTTGGGCTGTATCAGTCTTTTTCTCCACATGAGAGAATTTAGCCTACCCAACAGGAAAATGCAGCCTTTTTGCAATTACAAGATGAGGTTTCTCTTTGTCATAGGAGTCCAAAACTGAGCTATAATTCTGCAGGGATCCCTACATTTGACACTTCAGGTACACTACACAACACTCAAACTCATGGTTTCACCCAAACACAGAGCTGCCTGCAGCCAGCCATAAGAACACTTTTCTTATATATTTCTGTTCTTCACAAACATTTTGTGAAAAGAAGAATTAATAAGTAGATTGCTGCACTTCAATTCTGCTTTACTTTCTTTAGCTCTCTTTCCCTTCCTTTCTTTTTTTTTTTTTTTTTAAATTGCCAGCTCAGGATTTGGGCAGCTCCACAAGACAGGCTGTGGAGCCAGAACTGGCTGCAGGGCAGGTATGTGAAAAATGCAGCTTCTGACACTGGTAGGCTCCTCTCTGTGTAAACACCAGGAGTGACAGGTGAGGTGAAAGCATTGCAAAACCATCATTCTTCTTCTGTTTCCACTTGTTACCATGCCCAATAGACAACAACAATGTCAGCAGATATACAGCTCAGAAATACTGATTTTTTCAAGCACTGCAGTTTGAGTAAGGTATCCCATAACTCTACAGCTTCACACCCTCCTCTCTAAATCAACTGTGGAGAGCATCAGCCCAGCCCATGTGGCAGAGTGGGTGCTATGTGATAAGTATTTGTTCAAGACTGGCATTACCCTGTTCTTTAAAGCGCTCACCCAGAACCACTCTTGCTCCACAGAGTTCAAAGATTCAGTGCACGTGATGAATTTGCAATCTCACTGCGGAATGCAACAGCTGTGTTTTGTTCAAGAGCAGTTTAGTCAAAGCACAACTAACTAATGCAATGATTATCTGGGCCTTTTTAAACTACTGACTAAGAAACTGTATTTATTTGGTATGCATTTCTCATCTTCAGGTTTAGGCACATCATTTAACTGAGTGATATTATGTCCATAATCATGTCTGTAATATGTAGGAGTAACTTGATTTTTAGGGCAAATTTCTCAGATAATCTAAGTATCTAAAAATCACCTATACACTTTGAACAACAACAACAAAATCTATCTGGTGTTCACAAACTCACCAGATGGTAGTTTAAAAGGCAAGTAATTCAAACCATGTTTTCTATCTAATTCCTCTACTAACCAGGTAACATTCAGCATATACCAAACCAGAACCAGTCACCTCCACACCACAGTCTGATCACCACTCGTGTTCTTTCAGACCATTCACAATCCCTGTTCCTGACTCTTACAAGCAGGTTAGTGAAGCAGATTGTGGTAGGAACTCTGTAACACCTGGAATGCCCTACTGCCGAAGTGCAGGAAGAGAGTGGAGTATCAGGAGACAAGAAATTGGTGGGAAATAACTTGTTCTTGATGAAGCACTAACTTGCCAAAAGAAGTAAGTCACATCCAAATTCTTAGCAGTGTTAAAGAGGAAGTCTAAACTGCTCAGGTTGAAGGTTACAAGGATGCGGTTAGGGGATGACAGAAGCATCACTGATGAGCAGCTGTGTGTTCCAGCGGTGGTGTGACTACGCTCCTGAAGTTTTAAGAAAACATCAGCTTGAGAAACCACACAAGCACGTCGCATTCGGGAGGGCTGGGGAGCTGAACACCCCTGGCAGCCCTACAAGGCATCCCATGGAACCTCTCCCTCCCAGACTTCCAAGCCGACCCACACAGGTGCCCTGAGGGACCTGAACTCACGCTGTTGGCATTCCCACACAAGAATCGCCCTATCGCGCTAATTGCAGGCTTGTTACTGAATCCGCACCGAGAGGGGGAGAGGAATATTTTTGAAAAGCACACACAAACAATACTATAAAGGCACGGGGCCGAAGGCCTGTGGCCTGAATAGAAGCATGCTATTAACAGTCACAAAAAGTAATTTAGAAGGGGGGATAATAAATCAATCAATCTCCAAACCTAAAATTCCCCGGAGACGCTGAGGGCTCTCCCCCGCCCCCGGCGGGCCCGGTGTCAGGAGGAAGCGCCTCCCGCTCCTGCACCTGCTGCGGCCCCGCTGCCGGGGCGGCCCCGCTCCCTCACACCGGCCGTCAGCGGCGCCCCCCGGGGCAGCCCGGCCGGAGCCTCCCGCCCGCCCCGCCGCCCCCTCACCTGCTGCCCAGGAGGCTCCTCGCCCGCTCGGCCAGCGCACCCGGCACCTCGGCCCTGCTCAGGG
>VYXC01002717.1:541013-602088 GCA_013397175.1 Platysteira castanea | reverse complement strand
GCCGCGGGGGACGGGACGGGACGGGGAGGCCGCGCCGCTTTCTTCCCAGGGCAGCTGCTGGTGCCCTCCTTGCACACACCCTCTGCCACCAGAAAAGGGCTGAAAGCAGCAGAAAGGTGTTTCCCTAGGATGTCTCCTCACCGAGCTCTCCCCTCGCTCAGCACTCATGGAATCATAGAATAACCTCAGTTGGAAGGTTATTATTCCAACTGAGGTTATTCCACGTCAGGACCACCCCAAAAATCCCACCATGCGCCTGAGAGCATTGTCCACTCCTCCTACGGCTTCCCCTCCAGACCCTTCCCCATCCTCGTGGCTTTCCTTTGGATGCTTTCTAATAGTTTAATGTATTTTTTACATTGTGGTGCCCAAAACTGCACAGAGTACTCAAGGTGAGTACTGACCCAGGTGAGGGGCTTTTCCATCCTAAAATACTTACTCTACATTAGATTCTGAAGAATTACACACCGTGATAAATCACACACAGAGATACGTGCAAATGGGAAGGATGCAAAGATTTTACAAGCAAAAGTTTGTCTGCAAATAGCCAAAGTAAAAGCCATGCTTGGAGGAAGAGGAAAACATTCCCACTCAGCTCAGAAGCCATGGAGAATAACCACTGATCGGTTTCCCACACATCCAGGACCATCTCTAAGCATCACAGAAATCCCAGGCAGCAGCAGCAGCCAGCTGGGCACACAGCTATGTTCAGAGCAGTTCCTGGTGTACCAAACCAGGCTATAGATAAGAAAGGACTTGAACAACAGAATCAGTACAAGCACCCTGAAAGCCACTGTAGTTTATGCCAAGACCTACGACTCTGAGTCACCACATCAAGTTGATTTTTAAAACACTGTCATGGTTCTTCATGAAAAGAAGCTATTTGCTCCAGCCTGCTTTTACCAGAAAGAATTAATAAGAACTACAGAAAAAGAACTTCTACCTACAGCTGGATCCTCTAAGCAGTACTGTTAAAACATAGTTCATGTTTGAGTCGTAACTGTATAAACAAACATCTGATCAGAGGAACAGGCTTGGTGCTGTGGTGTTTGGCTGTGTTCTCTGGTTCAGCAAATGCACACACTGTGTCAATTAATACAGCAAAGTTGTAAATTACCTTTGTAGGGACTTGTCTTTCCTCTCTGTTGTCCATGCATCCCATGCCAGGTTGCTCTCTGCACATTCTGCGTTGAAATTGTAGCAGCCTTTGCACCTCCCATCTGACCACAACCAGTGCTGAAACTGTTTTGGGGCTATAGATGACACGAACTGTACTTGACCAGATAACCAGACATGCTCAGCCATGACCACGTGGAAGGAAAGGAGAGAGTGTTATATATTTGCACAATGAGATTTTGCAGTGTGGCACCCAGTGCCACAGTGGTTAGATACAGCTCCACATGAAAGCATGAGGACACCCTCCTTCTGACAACAGAACTAACTAACAGAACTGAAATGACAATGCAGGGAACAGACAGGACAAACTGTATTTTGTCAGATATGATCTGCTGTGTGACCACAGAGGAAAAAAACAGCATGGATACTCAATCTATCTTCCAGCAGCAGGAGGAGGTCTCATTCAACTGGGCCCCACTGACCATGAGATCCTCACTTGTCTGCACAGGCCATAATTTGGGAATCACTGCTCAAGGCAGATATTCCCCTTCACATTTATAATTTCCATTCTGTATGTCTGTTGGCATTATTCACTTATGCAGCAGAATGAGAGACTTGAAGTAGTGCTCTTGCTATTGCAGATGTAATTTAAAAATCTGACAGCTACTAATCATTTCTTATTTTTGAAGATTCAAAGTCAGATGAAGCAAGTCTCATGCCACACTTAAAGACTATGGCAGCATAACACCGATCTTAATCAGTTCTTATATTCCTGGCACTGGCATTGTGGACAAAGGCCCTAGAAATTACAAGAAGAGACAAATTCCATTTCCTTTGTATTAGCCACAGTTAACAGTCCAGGTAGACTTCCTGAGTCTGCCTACTGATTGTGAGCTCTAATTGTATCGAAGAATCCCAATTGAAAGCTTAAAGGCTTACTCAGTTACTAATGGGTCATCCAGAATAGCTTGTTTTGTGAGCAACCTAACTGTTGCTGTTAACTGTTCTAAGAACGGGAAAGCAATGAGACATCAAAAATACTTAAAAATTAACTCAAAGAGAAACACATTTTTATAACAAGTTTATTTTCCTGTTGTGTGGCCATTATACAAAGTAAGCAGCCAGAGCTGCCATTTTGTCCTTGGGCTTCTTTGGGTTGAGTCTTCCTCCAGGTCTCCGACCTTTGCCCCTTCCCCGCCCTTGCCTCTTCCCTTGTCCCCCACGGTGCATGGGGTGCCTCATGGCCGCGTGTTTCAGCTCCACCAGATCCTGAAACACGGGATCACAGAACACACAGCCTGAATGCTGGGTCTCATCGCCAGGTAAGGGAGATTTGGCTTTGTTAAAATCCACGTCCACGAGCGCTGCCTCACACAAGTCGCAGGTCTCAGGCGATACCCGGACCTTGTGGGCGTTCTCGAAGAAGTGCACGACCACGTTGCATTTGTTGCAGGCCATCTTCCACTTGGGACCCGACGTCGAGTCCAGCACCAGAACCCCGTTCTCGCACTCCACGCACTGCCCAATTCCAAGCATGCTAAGGGAGTGCTGGCACGTGGGGTGGGTGCACTCATTACAGCCCATTCCTGGGGGAAGAAGAGTGAAACCATACCACCCTTTACCTCACTACTCACACTACCCAGTCTGAAGGAAGTGAGACGCAGAAGCCGGAGACACCTGAGCATACTATAGATTTTCTAAATCACTAAAGAATGGAACTGCTCCCAAAATGGCAACTTGCCTCTTCACAGTTTCAGAATATTCCCCTGCTCAAAAGATTTTCTATCATGGTTTTCAGAATTGCCATATACTGCCACTGTACAGTACAGGCAGTTTAGACAGATTAGGGATGAAAACTAATTACATTTTCAATTAAATGTATGGCTCCTGCCTAACTGCTATTTTGTACTTGAACTACTCACTGTTAGTCCAAGATATTTTTAATTAAAAGATGGTAATAAAAAGATGTGGAAAAGCTTCAGTGCACTACTTTAAGCAAGTTTCAGTCCCACAGCTACTAAACTAACTGCAACTTCTACCTCTTCTTGTATCCTTCAACAGCTTTTGACACACCATTTATCTCAGTATCAAAACATTCCCAAGACCTGGTCTTTGTTTATACTCCTATCCAAGCCTACTCCAATTTGCAAGGTGGCAGCAATTTGGTATCTTTCACTGCATGCTGAGTGTTGTGAAGGTCACCTACAGTGCATGCAGGTAAATTATTTTCTTACTTCTTTTATGGAAAAAAAAAATTCAAAAATTTGTTAACTGACAGATTTTGGTCGGTAAGTTTAACATGAATTTTAGGTATCCAGAGTCTAATTTGAACAGCACTTAATACTAAGCAACACTGATTTAAAAACTCCTAAAAAGCACATTGTATAGACTGTACCTAATTTATTTCAAGTGAGGGTCATACCTGCATGTTTGCAGAACTCCTACCTTTTTTCATGTCCCTGAAGGGAGGATGGTTGTAACAGTATGGACACAGTGGATAGCTCTTTCCTCTGGATCCAGATGACCACAGCACCAGCTCAAAGTCATCCAGGGGACAGCGCAACTCCTTGTAGAGTTTAATGGTACCGTTCTGGGGGAGACTGTAGGTGTCATCACAGTGAGAGCAGTGCAGGCGACTCGGCTTGGCCTGGAAACACAACACAAATCTCCTGAGCAACTGCAGGGTCAACAGAGTTTAAAACTTGTGGTAAACCCAGCTGGAGCTGCTCTCTGGTTTGTTCCCCAAGGCAAAACCCCATCAGCCTTTTTGTTTTAGAAATGCACTCATGACAACCACATTTGAACCCAAGTTCAATACAAGAAAAGAAGTTTATACTCAGTGTCCCCCAGCAAGTGAAATTCAAATTCCAAGTATGAGGTAAACTGACCTGAATATACTTCATGAAACGATGGCATTTACCACAGCGGGAAAGGGGTTTGCCTGTGGCAGCCAAGGGTGAAAAAGACACTTCCATCAGTTCATCCATACCTGCAAAAGAAATGATCACATTTATGTTCGAATTCTAGCTCTTAAGAGGAAACCTTGCACAAAATCACCTACAGACCTGTGAAGAAGTGAGAATTAAAATATTTTACTCACAATGCTCTTCCTTGTCTGCAAAGACTTTTAAAATACACAGTGTTTTGTACTGAGCATGCACAAACACACAAATTCAGCTAATCTCAAGTTTTCAAAAACTCACCACTGCACAGGCACAAAATAAACCTGAAGCAGAGTTTTGGAGATATGATTCAGCCCATCTCCCTTCGGAGAGCAAATTAATTTGACTGGAAACTTCTAATTCTGGCACAACTTTTCAGAAAGCCTAACCTCTGAATGGAGCCTAATACGTAAGTATTTTCTATGCAATAACTAAATAATTGTTGGGAACTTTACATGTAGAAAGTTTTACCTGCAATAGAATCCACAAAATAGTGAAATTTCCTTTTGAAAATGTCAAGGGTGTGCTCCAGGACCTGATGATAATTTGCTTTACCCAGAGCTATTAAGTTGAGTTGCTTCTCTACAGCACTGCGGATCGTAGGAAGAACCAATTCTGCATCTAACAGAAAACCAGAGACAGCAGCAATGAAAGGTCAAAAACAGAGGTAGGAAACCGTTCATACATAAAGTGACATCAAAATAAGCATTATTTGAGACAGAAATGCTACTTACACAGTGACAACAGCCTTTGATATAGTAAAGGGAAAGGAAGGTAAAAGGATGGAAAGGGAAGAGCATTTAACTGACCTATTTTGTAATAGCCATGAACAAGAACAATGCCAAGGTTTGTAGGCTTTAGTCTTCGACCACTCTCCACTGTGACATAGTTTCGCTGGCAAATGTTGTTAATGTGGACTGGAATACTGGCATCAGTTCCTGCCACACAAAGGAAAACAACAGATCCACCCTGAACAAAACAGAGTTTTCATCAAATGACTCACTTCTGGCTTCTCTGGTTTAATGTCAAATTACAGGGCTCCTAAGACTGCTTAAATTCAGATACTTTCTTACTGTTACTGAAGGTCCAGTGCATAACTTCTCTCTCTCTAGTAACTGTGATGTTCCTTTGCAATTCTGAGAAGTCTGAAACATATGTTTTAACCTTAATCCTTTCATCTCTTCCAAGAAATTACTATTGGGAAGACACCTATTCTCACAGTTATCTACTCTGGAAAAACACAGTCGAGTAAGAGACTGTTTGCTCTGACTGGGCAAATTCATGAGAAAAGAAACAAGTCAGACTGATAAAGGAAAGTAGAATTGTGGTAAACTGTATAAGATACAGAAGGATTACTGAAGAGAGCAAAGCTAAAGCAAGTTGTAAAGACAAGAAATCATTCCCAAGAATGGGGAGGTACTTCCTTCCACACATCGGCTCTTTCTGACAGAGAAGTGACAGGGATGTGTCATGAAAGGATACTGCTTTGGCCACAAACCAGAAACTAGTAAAAATAAGGATAAGAAAGGGAAAAGAATGTGGGGGAAGAAACAATCCACCATCTGCTGAGGGGAGCTACGGGCATGGTGGTTTGAAGTGGAAGAGATTATCACTGTCCATATCCAAATGGAAACTGACAGCTCATTACTGACAGAGACAGTGCAGAGGAGTGCTTCAGACTCTTTGCTCTCTTAGTGGATGTACTGCAGGACAGCGTAAGTTAAGCAAGTTCCTACCAATGCCATGCTTTTCCATCAGAGTGATCAGTTCTGCTTCTGTCAGGTAATCAGGAGGGCTGGTTTGCTTTTCCAGCAACTTTATTTCACCAACTGGAAAAAGATCTCCCTTCTCACAGTGGGGAAGGCTCTCTTCTAATGGGATGCTGTGCCACGGCATAATTTCTGTGAACCCTGTAGGTAAAGAAACAAACAACTTGCCAGTTTACCATAAAAGTCTCAGTAGTCCTGCTACACTCTTTTTACAGAGGCCCAAGAAGACACTTCTGCATTTGTGTAATTTATACCCTACAAGGCATTTACTGTCTGTAAAGAGACTGGTCTTCACATTGGCAAATGTGGCATTAAATCTTGGAGACTACTACATAAAAAATAACACTTTTTCTATCATAACTGAAGTATGAAAATTAGGACAAGATTTGGTCTCTGGTTTTGAGAGCTCAAAAAAGTCTTCACAATTGCACTTGTCCCCAAAGCTTCACTTTTATATCCATTCAGTGCGTTAATGGGGAAAAAAATTATTCTGCAGCCAATACTTACTCCTGATTAGTCTTACCTGGTGAAGTTACCACCTTTCCGACACAGGTAAATCTTTCAGGGCCAATACTGAAGGAAATGGTGGTTTGTAGGTACTTGCAGTCAGCACTGACAGTGGCAATGAAGTGCCGAGTTATGTACTCGTACAGTCGCCACCCATCTCCACCTGGGGAAAACAACAGCTCAGCCACAAAATACAATAAAATTTCAGTACTTGAAAGCTACTATTCTGGGACAAATGACTCCTAGAAAAGTAGGCATTAAGCTGTTCTCTTTTTCTTGGCAGTACTGTAGTCCCAAGGATCAATTGCTGAAGCAGCTCTGAACTTCACTGTCACCAGAAGTTTCAGTGAGGATCAAGTTTGCACTCTCTTGACTTCCTGCTATTCAAATAATTTTATTTTCTATTGAAACTCGGTGATTTTGAAACTGGCACCTTACATGTCAAGCGACTGATTTCCTCACACATTGTCCCAACACTACTGAATCTGCCTGTACCTAATTCTGCTTCTGTTGCAGCTCTCATTGGGGTGATGGGAGGATGGTCTCCTGCATCATGGCCTTTCCTTGGACGATTGATGCCTTCTGATAGCAATGCTTTTACCTGGGTGAAAAAAGAAATGGCTTACTCAGATCAAATCCATAACAATACTACATTAATAAAACAAACTAGAGCTATTTAAAGTTTCTGAAGGCCTGTAGGTCATAATACACCAAGCAAGATCTAGTCTAAAACACAGACTAGAGAATGATAGTACAGCTTTTGCTTCATGTACTCACAGTTTCTGCCCAGTAAGGATTATTGGCTTGTTGTCTCAAACATCCCTTCAGGTCAAAGTTTTCTGGATAATGGGTAGTTTCTGTTCGAGGGTAGCTAATATAACCCTGAGTGTAAAGACGCTCTGCTATTTGCATGGCGTGTTGGGGACCCATTCCTAAGAGGGGATAGGAGAAAACAAAAATCATCTACACATCCCTGTGATTATGGTGTGCTGCATCTGGATGTACACCTTACCCAAGTATTTAAATAAATTATGGTTTGTCCTTTCCATAAGACTTTTGTCACCTTGATCTTACAAACATTTCACTTTTGACAAGCAGCTTTCTAAACTTTATCCTTTGCCCAAAATGATTTATTATTTGTTTTGCTTGAGAAGCCAAAATACTTTGCTTTAAAACAGTGTGAAAATCTGATCTTTTGTACCTACCTAAAGCAGCACTGGCCACTCGTAGCATTTCTACCGTGTTCAGAGCCAGTGGTCTCTGTTTCACCTTCTCTTTTTTACTCACAGATTCTACCTAGAAAACAGCATTTTCACAGTAAAAGTTCTGACATTTGGTAAATGCATAATTTCGATCATGCCTATAAACATGTATTGTACCTACCATTGTCTATTCTCATCATATCAGCTTTGTTCTCTTAAAAGAGTAACCACCAATATATTTTTACTTCAGAAAATCTGACTGGAGATAATTTTATCAAGTTCTAAAATTAAAGTCCCTTTGCACCAGGACTAGATCAGGTCTGTAACTAACTGGGAACACAGAAAGGCAGCTTAGTGCTGTCTTTACTTCCCACTTACCTCAGCAGCACATACTTTCAGTGCTGCAAGGATTTAGTGCTCATTCCAAGCAACAGTCCTAACTATAAGAATGCAGATTTTAAAAAGCTTCAAGCAGCCTTTGAACCTTGATGTCTATAAGCACTTAAATCCAAACATACTGTCAAACAAGTACTGAACAGAGCAGAGTTATAAGTTAATTGGCTATAAAGACTGCACCATACATGATTTAAAATTTAACTGCAGGAATATTGCTCTACACATAGTTAAATTCCGATTTATTCAACGTCTCGCGGGAAATAAGAGGTCTGCTTGGAGAGATCTGAACAGTATTTCCTAGCAGGTTTAGTAATGAAGAGTTCCTATCATGAGTGATGATCATTTCCAAAGTCAATACTAAGAGGAGGCTTCTGCTGAGATGACATACCAGCATAGTATGATCTACAATAAAAAAATCTCTTGCCTTTTATTGTCATTTATACAAAGATGAATGAACTAAAAACCAAAATACAGATATTCTACACTCTTTAACAAAGACAATCAAAAGCCCCAATATGGAGCAAATGAAATATTAAATTGTGTTTCCTTTATATGAAATATGGATCTACTGACACTTGGTAAATACTCTTACCTTTGCTTCTTTTGCCATCTTTGTTATATTCAGGAACATTTGAGCAACCTCACGATCAAATACCCTCACTCTATCCCAGTCTAAAGTGAGAGAATTTTCTTTTTCAGGGTTCACCTATTGGGCAAGAATAAAACTAATTAATTCTCACCACCTCTACTCCTAGAAGCGTGAGAATGTATATTCCCAACAAGAGTCCATCAAGGAAATCCTAGGACATACAGATTTGTCAGGATAAATTTAGGACAAACCCGCACCAGGACACCAGTGCCCAAACATGCAGTTGTGCTCCTTTTCACACGGGCTTTTGAGAAGGATGGAGCACTTGGAGTTCTGGGGTCTGGGGAATGACCAGAACTATTCCTGCACTGAACTGAAATACTGTCTTTGTTTAGTGCTGGGAACAGTAAAGACTGAAATAGGCAGAATTTTGAAGTTTATAATTTTTAATTTAGCGAAATCAATCATTTGTATTAAACTGTAACCAGGTCACATTTTAAGCCCCATGTACAAAATTTAGTATGAAGCGACCAACACGAGAGAGCTCAAACCCCTCTGTAAACAGCACCAAGTATTTCCTAGCCTGACACACAAGACACATCACAGCAGATGACAGCATACACTAGATTTCACCTTCTTTTTAACTTTTAAAATCAAAAATCTAACTTTTTGCCATGCATCTCTTTGTTAAAAAATCCTTGTGATTACAAGGTTTGCTCTCAGAGCTTGGACAGCAGCGAGGCTGTAAAACTGTGCTTAGCTGCCAAAGTACTCTGAGGACTCAACTGCCAATTAACACAATGAGCATTTTATTTGCTTTAAAATTCCAATACTCAGCAATGCCAATGTTTGTTGGCAGGCTAATTAATTCCTGGATTCAAATTAACAACAGTCAGTCCAAGGACCCCAGGGAACAAAAGAGAACCATTTTAAGTAGTCTTTTTGGCTGAATCTAAGCTTAGATGATTAGCACTGAAGAATTCTTATAAGCAGCAGACAATAAGCACTTTAATACAAAACTGGCATCCTGGAATCTGTTCTTGAGAGTGGTGACACACATGTGAACAGAATGAGAACACATGAGTAAACTACAGGCATTGTGAATTCTTGTCAGCAGCTACGAATTTATGAATGAACAAAATACAAATGCATTTCTTTTGTAAAAACAAGTACTGTAAAACTTACTTTAGCTTGCAACACCCAGTAAGTCTCAGGCTTAAATGACTGGATTTTGTCATGCCTCTCAACACAGAACCCAAGTGTTGGGGTCTGACACGGCCCAAAGGAGATGAGGGAGCTGTCTAAATTCCCGTATTTCCCCTGAAAATATTTAGTCTGGAACCTAAGAGAAGCGGGGTGGGGGGAACAAATGAGGAACGTAGGCATTAATATCCTCATTCCCATGAAAAGCAGTTTTCATTATCATACATGCACAAAATATGAGTAATCTATAAAATCATTCAGGCATTAGGAAAAGACCATTCTGAGAAACACCATCTCTTACAGCTAATTAAGACATAATCATTTTGCCTCACAAGGAGCTGGGAGGGGACACAGCCAGGACAGCTGATCCCAGCTGACCAAAGGGACATTCCAGATCATGGGACATCATGCTCAGCATAGAAAGCTGGGGGAATAAGGAGGAAGGGGGGAACACTTGGAGTGATGGTATTTGTTTTCCCAAGTAAATGTAATGGGTGATGGAGCTCAGCTTTCCTGGGGATGGCTGAACACCTGCCTTCCCCTGCAAAGTGGTGAATTAATTCCTTATTTTGCTTTGCTTGTGTGTGCAGCTTTTGTTTACCTATTAAACTGTCTTTATCTCAAGCCATGAGTTTTCCCACTTCTACCCATCCAGTACCCTCCCCCACCCCACGGGTGGGGAGGCAGTGGCTGTGTGAGCCTTGGCTGGGGTTAAACCACAAGGGCCCAGAGCCATTCCTGAACCTCTCACAAAACCTGCAATCTGCAACCACAAAGTCTGCAATCTGTGCTGTCACCTTGTAAAGGCACAGCCAATCCTCAGATCCAGCTCCTGGCGGGCATCCACGGACAGAGCTTCATTGCGATTGGGCTCTCCCAAGTGATTCATGGCATTGCAGATGTCTGTGTCAGTGATGGAACTGAATTTAGCTCTGTAAATCGTCCTCTCCGTGCCACGAGGTTTGTTCATGACAGGAAGAACAGCATCAAGAACCTAAGGAAAATCAGAAGCGTAGTTAAAGAGGATTTGAAAGATAAAGGCTTTCTCTCTGAAGATAAAAAAACTACTCTCCACAAAATATTTGTTTCTATGTCACTGCTTTCTTAATTCAGCAAGATGTCATGCCAATACATTAACTGATAAGCCAGAGCAGTATTTGTCCATCCACTCAAAAGCATATGAAGAACTAACAAAACTGAAGGATTTATTTGCTATACAGCAACTGCTGGGAGCAAATCAGTATTCTTGGCTAAGGGCAAAGACATTCACCAGTGCAGCTGCAGCATCTTTTGGTGAACATGTACCAGTTTCTGTCTGGGTTTATTCTATTTATTGCTAAGGCACAAGTAATGATCCAGTGGTATGTAAAGAACTTAAAACAATTACTTGATAAAACATGTTTCTTTAAACTAAACAAAAAACGCCCAGACAGATACTCTTCAGCTAGACTTCTGGGAACAGGATGTTAAAAAAAATCTTAGCAAAGTTTTAGTTCTATGCCTTTTATGTGCAGAGACCAAATTTCGGCAGTAAGCCTACACTTACAAGCAGCTCCTGTGCTCTAAAGCATTTAATTGCTTGATAAACAAAAGATAATAGAGATGAAGTTTTATAAGGACATAAAAATAACTACTCCAGCTGTAGAATACGGACCAATTCTCGAAGCACTGTAACGTTCTAACATTTAAGAGACCTGATTGTTCATCTGACATGAGCAACACCTCTGAAATTTATTTATACTCTTACAGAGTTCAAAGCATGTGAGTTTTTCCACCAAGGCCCTCCATGCCTTTAAAACTTTATTCAACTTTAGTTTGAATTTTACTGTATGCTCATAAAACAATGCATTGATAGTCTTGTCAGACAAATATACTATGGTACTGTGAGTCTTAAAAATGGAAACCTTACTTCAAAACAGATGTTTTCTCCTTCCTTATCACAATCCAACCACAAGACAATACAATCACAGCCTCTTCCCTCCACCTGTGAGAAAAATCAGCACAGTTCTTCAGCAACTCAAGAAAACACTTCTCCCCTCCCTACCTATGGATTTCTCTTTCTGGTTTCAGCAGGGCATGTCAAGTGTGAACAGTAACCAACACAGACTTATTTTAAAGAAGGCATTTATAAGCTGTGCCTTGCAATTGCTGTTAAAGCCAAACTTGAATCCAATGCTCCAATTCTGAGAAGCAGGATATCAACAGTCAAAAAACTCAGAAGGCAATGGCAAAAGTGAATTTACAAAGATTTCAGACAGCCTAAGAACCAGCAAAAATAAAATATTATTTATACTATGTTAATAAACTAGACCTAACTGTGACAAAAAACTACTTCCTGCAGGGAAGGGAATTCTTATTTAGGAACATAGAAAAGCATAACTCTAAATACTACTCATAGGAAAGAATACCTGTAAAAACTTCACCATGGTCAGTTTGGGATTAGCTTCTTTCTTTTCTGTGGGAGCTTTGCTAAAAAGTTCTGCTGGATCCACTTTGTCCCAGCTGTTGTATTTTCCTGAAAAGCAAAAGTATACTAAGTGGAGCTCTGAAGACATATTTAAAAAACAAACAGCTTTACTTTGCAAAACACTTAGCTTTCAACATTTGTATGGAACATTTTCTACCCTAACACATCTTGCTTTAATGTATACCAAAGGACCTCTTATGTTTTCTGAAGGACCTGGCAGTTCTACAAGCAGTATTAGTTAAAACATCTTATGAGCAGGCAAATACCTATGAAATCCAAAGTCATGACGTGACCACACACCGATGTCATCTTGAAGTGGGCACTCTGGCCTAGAAAGGACCCGGTGTACTCGTGCACAGAGCACGCACCATTGAGTCCCTTGCGAGAGGACATGTTCCCTGTGAAAATAGGATCATAAACATCAATGAGGTAAAAAACCCCAGCTATTGAAACAAATTATTTTGTGTGAAATTACATCCCCCTTTCCTTAGATCCTACAGCTAGGGTCTTCCTGATCACAAAGTTCTACTCACTGATAAAATGTTTATTTCATTAAGTATCAATTCAGGCCTTTTAAAAAGTATATTTCATGTTTAAATTAAAATACCCATTATCTCCACCAGCCTTTCCCTCCCACCAGGAAACCTTACAAAAATACAGCTAGTTTTCTCGACCACACACTTATTATAAATTTATTTTATTTTCCAGATAATTTATAAAACTTTTTCTTCAAAAATCTCAGAACAGCAACTTGCTACTTGATTGGCACTTTCCAGACACCGTATGCTCTATGGCATACTAGAGCTACACAAAATATCGAAACCAAACTCCTTTGTTCTTGAATTAAACAGGTACCAGCCCATAAAAATAATCAGAACGTGATGGGACATCCCGTTCTTTTATGAACTACAACCTGTCCGAAGCCACCGTTCCCACGAGGCTCCGGCCCCAAAACAACCAAGCCACTGCCCAGGGTGTTTCTCGCCCTCACTGCAGTGACAGCACACCCGGGAAAGCCGGCAGATGCCCCCCGGCAGCTCGCACACCTCCCTGCGCGCCGGCCGTGCCTGCGGAGCGCTCCCAGAGCCGCCGGCACAGCGGCGGGCACGGGCACCCGCCCCGCCTCCCCTACCTCTCGAGAGGATCTTGGCGATGGACTGCGCCAGGGACGGCTTCTCCGCCACCATGAGCACAGTCCTCATCTTCGGCCGCTGCGGCGCGGAGCCGGGGGGACGGGCCGGCGCTGCTGCGGCGCGGCGGCTCCCGCGCNACACACATACGGACACACACACGCAGACATGCACACACACACATGTACGGACACACACACATACACACACACAGATACATACATACACACACACACGCACAGATACATACACACACACACGCACAGATACATACACACACACACGCACAGATACATACACACACACACGCACAGATACATACACACACACACGCACAGATACATACACACACACACGCACAGATACATACACACACACACGCACAGATACATACACACACACACGCACAGATACATACACACACACACGCACAGATACATACACACACACACGCACAGATACATACACACACACACGCACAGATACATACACACACACACGCACAGATACATACACACACACACGCACAGATACATACACACACACACGCACAGATACATACACACACACACGCACAGATACATACACACACACACGCACAGATACATACACACACACACGCACAGATACATACACACACACACGCACAGATACATACACACACACACGCACAGATACATACACACACACACGCACAGATACATACACACACACACGCACAGATACATACACACACACACGCACAGATACATACACACACACACGCACAGATACATACACACACACACGCACAGATACATACACACACACACGCACAGATACATACACACACACACGCACAGATACATACACACACACACGCACAGATACATACACACACACACGCACAGATACATACACACACACACGCACAGATACATACACACACACACGCACAGATACATACACACACACACGCACAGATACATACACACACACACGCACAGATACATACACACACACACGCACAGATACATACACACACACACGCACAGATACATACACACACACACGCACAGATACATACACACACACATACACGTACGCACGCACACTCACACTCAGACCCCTCCCGGGGCTGGCGCCCGCCCGCTCCAGCACCCCCTGGAGGCGCGAGGCGGCGCGACCCCCTTGGGCTCTCGGCGGCGGGGCCGGGCCGGGCCCGGGGCTGGGCGCGGCCACATCTCGGGTCACACGCGGTGCCCGGCACAAGGACATCGGCAAAACGCACGGCCACCCCTTCCTTCCAAAGCCCGTGTGCAAAGCTGTGCTGCGGGAAGCGCTGGTACCGCTCCGTACCGTGCACGGATGCCCGTCTCCTTCATCCACACAGGTGCACAGAACATGTATCACCATCTCCTTGAAGAGAGTACACACACACTGTATCTGCTCTGTTCGAGCGACACGGACCCCTGTACTGTGCCCAGTCCATCACTCAGGTTCCAGTTTCTACAGACATAGAAACACTACAAACACTGTCAGACACTGATGGCATCTCCTTCAGTGCGAATAAATTCGCCTTAGGAGTCTTAGGAGCACCTGGTTCCCTTGGACCTAGATGAGATAATGGAAACAATATTGATTTTTGAATGACTCTTGCAGAAGTGCATTTTTTGCACATTAAATTTTAGTTGAATGTCTCGCTTAGGCAGAAATACAAAGAAGATAAAAGACAGTAGGAAGGGAAGGCCCAGGCCAGGAAGAAGCACACCCTTCCCTTGTCCCACCTTTCCCCCGGGAGAAGGCAAGGGCTGCTCCAGCCGGGTTTTGCCCCTGGGGGCTGCAGCTCCTTTCCCCAAGCCGTGGAGGGGCCCTTTGGCCTGTCTGTTCCTTCCCGGGGATGCTGGGAAGCTCCTGTTAAGGAGATTTGGTCAGTGGACTGAAGCTGTTTCCAACCTTTCCTGCAGCTTTCAACTCTTCCACGCATCCTGAAATCTATCAAGGGAAGAGCTAAAGAGGGAAGCCCCAAGCTGATGGATTTTATAAGCACTTTGTAGAAGAGCCCAGCTCTCTATTTTTACCCCTGTGCTTGTGCATCGATCGCTGCCAATGTTTATAGCACTTTTCCCAGAGCTGCTCAGTACCATACAAACCCAAAGAGAGGATATTGGGAAGCAGCCAGGATCAGGATGTATATCAGCCTCATGCTGGGTGAAAAAAAAAGGAACTAATTCACCTTCAATTTGATTAGTAGACAATTAATAGACACTGAAGCTACTAGTGGAAGAAAAAAATCAAAATAAACCCAGGCCTTTTAATTCTTTGGCAATACTAAAGTTAGAACGTATTAAAGCAAATGTGTTCTGCTGTTTTGATGCCTGGTTCCCTTTGACATCTGGGGAACATCTGGAACAATCAGGATGCAAGTTAAAACCAAGTCTTCAGATATGTCAGATACATATTTTTTAATTTCCTCTAGTAGAAGCCCTCTACAAAATCCAACCATCCTTTTTCCTTTGAATGCTCAACGAAACACGAAATTTCAACTTGTGCTCACCCAGGAAAGCACAGTCGGGACTCTCCCACACACGGCCGAGGGACTCCGGACACTCTGAGTCCCCGTGTACCCCTGGACTGGTACAGACGCGTGTGTGGCTGGTTCCCGGGGCCACGCAGAGGCTCTCCCGGCCGGAACGGATTCCGTTGCCGGACACCCACGAACCCTGCGGGGCCACCAGGTCACACAGTCGCTTGAGGCGCTTTGAAAAGTGTCCGGAAGGTCTCATCCCATTCCTATTCCTCCGGCATGGAGCTGCGTCACTCCCAGAAGCGCGGAAGGGACCGCGACAAGAGCGGGACCAGGACCGGGAATATGCCGGGCCGGCCGCTGGGGGGCGCTGCCGCCGCAGGANTCCCTCCTCCGCTCCCATCCGTCCCACCGCGCCGGCTCTGCCACCGCTGCCATCCCTCCTCCGCTCCCATCCGTCCCACCGCGCCGGCTCTGCCACCGCTGCCATCCCTCCTCCGCTCCCATCCGTCCCACCGCGCCGGCTCTGCCACCGCTGCCATCCCTCCTCCGCTCCCATCCGTCCCACCGCGCCGGCTCTGCCACCGCTGCCATCCCTCCTCCGCTCCCATCCGTCCCACCGCGCCGGCTCTGCCACCGCTGCCATCCCTCCTCCGCTCCCATCCGTCCCACCGCGCCCGGCTCTGCCACCGCTGCCATCCCTCCTCCGCTCCCATCCGTCCCACCGCGCCGGCTCTGCCACCGCTGCCATCCATCCTCCGCTCCCATCCGTCCCACCGCGCCCAGCGCTGCCACCGCTGCCACAGTGCCCATAGCTCCCGTCACTCCCACCGCTCCCATCCCTCACCCCGTTCCCCCGGAGCAGCGGCTCAGCGCCTGGTACACTCACTTCGCTCCGAGCTGTAGTGCTTTCCCCGGGGATGGACTCCCGCCCGCTGCGCCAGGCCAGGGAGCCCCGCGGAGTCCCGCTCACACCGCCGCCTCCTCGCAGAGGCTTCTCCCCGCTGTGTGCTACTGCCAGCTCAGGCTTGGCCACCCTGTCCTCAGAAGTGCTTCTCATCATACTGAGAAGACTCCAAAAATCGCGTTGCCAGACCCTACCAGCCCCTTGGCAAGCATCCTGCTTTCCACAGGAGAAACTCCAGGGAGAAGAGTCCATGTTTGCCAACACACCAGTTGTCCACAGAGCTGGGGCAGCCTTCATCCAGGACTACTGACACACCAGTACTACTCACACCCCATCCTTTACTTCATCCAGCTTTGGCTGGTGTTCGTTCACTTTTCCTTTGAATAACTTAAGGCTCTCCAGCTGTACCAACAGGGCAGAACAATGAAGCCCCGAAGTAAGCAAGCTCTCCTGTGGTTTTCTCAAAGAAAACGAAGTTTGTTTCTAGGTTTAAATAATTAGCAAGTTTTTGGTTCACATCAACTTGGTAAGTGTATCAAATCAAGGAAGCTACAGTTCTGGATAAGCAGTTCGCACACTGTGGACACTTCAGCCTCACCAGTCCTGCTGCCTTTTTGGCTCCCAAGTTTTTCAACACCAATTATCCCCCAGGTTATTCCAGTGCATGGTTATTAAAGCAGTCAAAGCCCTCACCCCGACTGAGACATTCATGTTTCACGTGTCCATCAGAAGAACTTGTGAAGGATTAGATCTCTGGACCTCCTTGTTTGGGCACTGACTCACTGATTCACTTTGGTAACATGCCTTGGTTCCTCCTCTCACCTCCAGGACTCGAGTAGCAAATTCTCTCTTCAGGGATGATTTACTGATCTGTATGCATAGAGCTCACTCTAAAAGCAAGACAAAAAAAGCTACAGAAATATCATGCTCTCTATTGTAGTGAGCATGATCATTCCTGTTTCACCTCCCTGGGCTCATTCTTGACCTTAGAGTAACTTCTCCCTGTTTGTTTCCAAACACACTTGAAAAGATTGTCATGAAATTAATAAGTATTGACAGGAGGGTCAAGCAGGCAAAAATACATCTGGATGGATACCACAGACATTAGAAATTATTAAAATGCAGGCCAGATTATTAAAATAGCTTTTTTTTTTTCTTTTAGAAAACTAAATAAGAACTATGAGGCTACAAAAATGTGCCTGAAATCTTGACTACGGATCTGGGCTCCAGATACTTCAGTGCTGGGAAGAAGGAAACAGAGTCTACCACATACAGACTAACAACAGCTCTAGAAGTGTTTTGTGCTGGAGTGAAACTTATGCTTGTGCCCTTTATAAGAACTTTTTAGAAAAAAGCCCTAACTTTGAATAATAGAAGAGAGAGAAAAGGGTGAATGTTGATGAAACAAGATATTGCTGGGACACACACACACACGACACATGACACATCACTGGATGTTGACTGTTGACAGTTGTCCTGTCAGAACCTCAGCACTGCTCTGGCAGAACAGACTCCCGTGTGCTCTGGCCATGCTGTGCCTGCACTGGGTATTGACCATATTTGCAGTTTCAAAGTTCTTGTTCAAGTGATACAAAAACCTAGATAACAAAATAGCATGCCACGAACAACCTCACTGCCAAAAAATAATACCTGGATGTGAGGAAATGCATAATTTGTAATTCATAACTATACAGGGAGGTTTAGACATTGCAATGTTTACTGCCTATCTCATTATTCATGTCTCTGCTTTCTAAATGTCCAAGTTGTGTAAATTAGGGGTGAGGTAAATTCTTGCCTGTCACTTTGCAGAAATAACTTCGTTTTGAACAACAGTTTTTATTGTGTTTGGAATTTGAAATCTCTTCTTTGAATTGCATTGAATCCTCAGTGCTGAGGGCCACCTGAATCCAGCTGGAGCCAGCCAAAACCTCATCTTTGCCCGAGTTTCACATCTCACCCATCACATATTTTCATATGTTCTCCTTCTTGTTGCAACCACATTTTCTTATGGTCTTTCTCTATCCCACATCTTTGAAGTTAAAATGATCCAAACAAGTGTAGTTACACTGCTCCTTCTTTGGAAAGGACCACCCATCTCCCCTCAAGTCTAGGAGCTTGCTGAGGTTGAAGTAGCTGTGAAAAAAAGTAAGGACCAGCTTTAAAAAAACACCCAAAACCAACAAACTCTAAGACCCCTTATTACAAGAAACCTCTCAGAACGCAGCTCACAATTACAATGTATTTTAAATTACACCTACATGAGAGGTTCATATGGCCTCTTCCTTCTGCTGGCTAACTTTGCCATCTAGCCTAATCCCAAAATCTGTGAGTTGTGGGTTTGCTCCTTCACTGCTTGTGGCCCTGGCCTTTGAGCTGTGTGTCAATTTTGCATTTTACATTTTGAGCTGACACTCACGCTTGTGCTGAAGTCCAAATTTGCCTTGCATCTCTACTGTTTGGAGGTTGCTTTGGATCTGGATCCATGCCATAGCTCCCTCACCACCGGCTCCAAACACACACGCAGTCCAGGGAAAAGAGCTCCTCTTGTCAATCAACCTAGTTACTTGTTATAAAACCTTTTACCTCCCTCCTACAGGAGACAGCTCTGCCCTTGCTCTTTACAATTTGAAGTAAAACCAAAATCCAGCTGGCAGAACTATGGTAGAGAGATAAGGGTCTAACATTTAGTGTTAGATACAGACTGTCCTGCTTTGCAGCTCTGGCCAGCACATTGGGGTGTATGGTGGTACAAACTGGCTTCAAAATCCCCCCAGATACAGCCTGCAGAGCTCAATGTCCTCTTCCTCAAGTGTTACCTGCAACCCACACTGAGCAATATACAGTGAGAAAGAGCCCCCAAATATTGGTTCTTTCTGTAAGGCTCATGTTAGTGCCTGGCCAGCCCTGACCTCTCTGCACACTTCTGCCCAGTCCCAAGGCATCTCCATCCTTCCTGGGTCTTTCCTCCCCTCTTCACAACAATTCTGAACAACTGCAGCACAGTGATGCAGCCAAATGGGGAGATCTCTCAAGTGTAAACTCTTGAGGGTTTGATTAACAAAACTGCTGCATTGTGGCTCTGGCTTGCAGCAGTGTTGGCACTTTGTGAAACACATCCTATCCATGTGTTTTACTACAACAATGAAAACCTCTTTACCTGCTTTTTTTTTTCTACAGCTGAGGCTACCTAACTCCACCTGGATAGTAAAGGCTGTACAACCTCCATTCAGACTGCCTTCAATGAGTTTGTTAGCCCATAAATAACATCAATCAGCAGTTGTTTTTGAGGTAGGGAAGTAACTTGACAGATTCTTTCAAAGGAGAATTAGATTCCTGATTATCTGTGACCTTGCGTGTTTCAGAATCATTACAGCCATTACAGGACATCACTTGTCTTTACTTTGACTGTTTCTGCTTCCTTTGCATTCTCCAACATTTTTCCTATTGATTTTCAAAGAAACTGATGGGGTCACGCTGTGGCCCTCAGCAGACACAAATCCTGAGTGCCTCCAGCAGCTCATAATCAGCGCGTGGAATGAAAAGCCATATATTGCAGGACCAGTTAAATTCTGCATCTCTGCCTGGGAGACTGAGGCAGAAGCAACATCCATGGAGGGGACTTGCCAGCCTGGAAAAAGGGGTAACACCCTGGGGAGCTGCTGGGATAATTCAGCCTTGCTGAGTCTCTCCTGACTGTGTTGCAGTTAAACCAATGCCCTGCAAAAGCGACGCTCAGGCACACAGCCCATATTTTCACAGATTTCCCAATTGCTTGCCACAGGCACTTGGCGGGAGTAGAGCCATAGCTCTTGCAACAAAACCTGAGCAGAGCGGAGAGCTCAGTGTGGTGACGGTGGTGTGACTGGTCCTGAGCCTTTTGAAACCACTCTCGTGTTTGCGATGTGATAGCTCTGGAGGGATTTTAATGCACAGCCTGCTGCCATCATGGTATCACCCACAGTCGAGGGAAGAGAGGCTGGATGCAACGTGGGGTTTTACACATTTACTGACTCTGAGCTCGAGCTGAAATCAAAGAGCAGCTGTCACGAACATTTCCATGGGAGGTGCCTGAGGTAATTTTTCCATAGTTTTCAGAATAACTCAACATCTTTGCAGAATTGTCTGGAAAATGCTGTGTGTGAGACACTGTCTTCCCATTTTCAAGCCTCCATGGGTGCAGTGATGGAAGGGGTTAACTGGGCGAGAGGCACGGGAATTCTGGAGACTTTTTCAGATACCTGGGGTACCTTGGGCTCCAAAATGTTGACCTCTGACTCTCTAAGTTTATCAGCACGTTCACTAATCAGGGGTGTTTAATGGAACAGCCACATGGATTCCTGGCATTCTTGAAACGTTATGACCCTGTCAGTTGTATGAAGACTGAAAGTCTCTTGCTTTTGAACTCACTAGAGTTTGCACTGTCTTAGAAGCCTTTGATAAATACTTGCTGGATTTCTTACCTAGCTGCTCTAATCTGCCCAAGGTCATCATTCCAGAAAAAAAAAAAGGTTTCATTTTGTGGGCACTCATCACTTAAATGGATCAAAATAATGTTTCCTCTAATTCTGGAATGGTAAAGAGCATTGTGTGTCATGTTTTAAAAAAACCAGAAGATAAAAGGTTTATTTTCCTGTTACATGTGAGGGGGTTTGTGTTCACTGTCAGTCTCTAAAGACCAGTGAAAAGCAGATGTAAAATATGTTTTTCCATGAAAAAACCCTAACATTACTTAAATAGATCTCCCTCAAGTACCCAAAGGTTTTATCAGCAGTGACCATGTGCACGTTTTTCCTTCACAGTTCACACTAGAGAGTTTAAGCACAAAGGCCTGGATTCAGTTACAATCAGAGACCCAGGCCTGGAGGTATATGTGATCCAAGCCTTGTCCAGAATTTAAATGGACCCAAATTCAAATGGATGGAATTCACCATGAATGAAGTATCTGAGTCACTTTCAAAAATGAAACTGGAGTTTAGCTGTCACTTCGAGCACACTTAAAATTTTCCCTCAAGTCCAGGATATAAATGTAATAGTGAAGGCCAAGTAAAATGGTTTGAATTTTGAGCTAGAAATGGTTGTTTTAAAATTTCTTGTGGATAAGCTCCATACAGAGCAAGCCTTGCTGGGCCAGATAAGACTGGATAACCCTTCAGTGGAAGAAAGCCTCGTAATCAGGGTACTGGCAACAGGCAAAGAAAAGAGGCTGGAAATATCAAGAGTTAACAGGTGACTTGATATGGATGGCAGTCTCTGCTACACGGCATTTAAAAGCCAACAGTTCACATAATTTATGAATGGTTCATAGGAAGGCTCACATTTATCCAAGAGGCCATGCCTCAACATAGCAGACCTCCCAGGAGACTTTTCAGGTGACTCTTCCTTTGTCAATCTCATTTTATTACTCCTGGTTCTATTCTTCTGCTGTTTCTCATCATATCTCTCGATATTTTTAAACTCGTCACCTACTGGCAGTTTGTCATTAGGGTACATTGTTCAGCTGAGCTACACACCCTGATTTTGGAATGGGCAACAGCAAGAGCATGACCCTTCCCAGGGCAGGGGAAAAGCACATGAAAAGAGCTGAGGAGGTCAGATCCCATGCACGGTGGGAGCTGAGGTGCTGCTGTTAAGCCAGCATTGAGTAAAAGCCTCTCACTTGCAGGCTGACAGAATGGTCACCTGTGGTTCCACACACAGCATCCTCTGCCTGTTGGCTTTTACCTGATGTTGTGAGAAGCTGAGGAATGGGGACACACAGTGAACAGGTTTAGATGCCCTGAACCTGACCTCAGCACCCAGGGAGACTACAGCTCACATGTTGTGCAGCACAGCTACCTTGTGTTTCCTGGTGAGCCTCCTTATGTGGGCTCAAAACCTTGGAGGAATTTTGTAGCAGTCCTAGGGATGTCTTGTTCTCCTCATTACCTCCCCTGACCTAGCAAATGGGGGGCAGGATGGGAATGATCTTTGTATCTAGGTCAGATCTTAATCTTTTTTTCCTTTACTGAAGAATCACTCCCCGTTTTTTTCCTCTAGTTCAGATTTGCCTTTCAACTCTGGTGGAGCACTTGCCTGTCATTTTCTCCTGCCCTCTTCAGCCCAGGGCAGAATAATTTGTACTAACACGATGGCACTTTTCTTCATTTTCTGTCTCATGTATTTCTTTTTTACCCCATCTATCACATCCCCGCATCTGACTGATGCAACACAGTGAGATATTTAAAACCACTGAAACTGTGCAAACCAATTTTTTTTCCTTACCTAATGACAGAGCAGAAACCATCTGGGGACCCACTGATGTAAAACTCACTTTGCCAGTGAGACTCACTTACCTGTCCTCAGCCTCATGTTCCTCTGGTCAATGGAGCAGGTACAACCACTCTACTTTCCATCCAGCAACAGCTTTACCCAGCACAGAAGCCTGATGTTGGGCATAACTCTGCTGCCCGACCCCTCGCCCTGCTCTGACTGTATTACTATGAACACAGCATTCACAACTGCCCTTCCAAGTGACTTGGTCCTGTGTTGACCCACAGCTTCCCTGGCATTTGCCCCACATATTATATGTAAAACCCTGAGCAAACCTCCTCCCTGCAGCCTGTTTTCCTTGGGTAAGTGTCAGTCCGATACACTAACTATTGCTGATAAAACCCTGGCACACACCACGTGAAGCTTTCAGCAAAGCAAAATACAGTCACAGATTTAATGAGTATCAAAATAAAACTCAAAAAAAAGAAATTATGACAGTACAGGAAATTGCAGAGTAATGGCAACCACAGGAGGAAAGCGGGAGAATATCACAAAGGCCCTGAAAGTCTGCAGAGGCCAGACAGACACATGGCTCTTCCTGACCCCTCTCTCCTGGCAGAAGGGGGAAAACTCTCCTCCTCCACTCAGTCAGGGGCCCAGCCTGCTGTTAGTCACCCGTTTTGAACTACTACAAATACATTAATTTAGCCAACTAGAGAGAAATAAAGCTTTTGAAAGAAGCAGCAAATAAATCATGGAAGCCCCATGTATAAAAACCAGGCAGCGTGACGTGACACCTCCGCACAGGGCAGCTGTGACCTGTGTTAATCTGCCCAGGCTCCAGCACTTGAAAAACACCAGTGAGAAAAGCTTTAGAGACAATAAACTCATACAAGAACTGCTGCTACAAACATCCTCCTCTATCTATCCCTCCTCAGGAAGGGGCTGGGAGGGCAACCCCAACTGCTTTTCTTCTCCTGCTGTGCTTGTGGACTCTGATCTACAACATGCAGCAGAGCCAGGCTGTGGGCACACAGCCTCTCCCAGCTGCCGGTGTTTCAGCTGAGAGGTAGCTCTCCTGGTTTGCCCTCATTTCTCATCTCCACAGCGTCCTCCTGACTTTTAGAGATTATTGCTATATAAGAGCTGAGCATCTTGTGTGGCATTCGAGAGGAGATGAGTTAGTTCAAAGCAGCAGAGCTTTGCTGAGCTGACCTGGCTCTTTGAAATCAGACTACGCAATGAAGGGAGCAATCAACTCCAGCAAAGGGAAGGACAGCAAGCAGATTAGAGCTGGGGAAGGCTGGAAGAGGAATCAGACAGGGGATGAATCTACAGACACAACAGCTAAGAGAGCTCTGGCTGCCAGACTTAGACTCTTCAATCAACAGAGACAAGTAGGTCCCATATTTTGACCGTGTACTTATTTGCTATTGCAGTTTCTTTGGGGTGCATGTATAGGGAGGTGACAGTGCCAAGCAGCAGGCAGGATAGATGGTCAGCTTGGACCTCATCCTGCCACTTAAGAAATGCATGGCAGAGTGGGAAACCTGCAGGGAAGCCAGGGAACCCCCATTTCACCTCTCTCTCAACTTGTCCTCCAAGAGTGAGTTCTGCTCCCCTGGCTGTATACTGAGTAATACTGAAGAAGTACTGAGTTTTATTCCTTCACATTTGTCCTTTCCTTCCTTGTTCATTTTAGGGAAGGGGCAGGAAAGCAAACCTTAGAAAGCATGTGAAACCTGCCAGTCCCTTGGAGGCTGAATAGCTTTCCACTCACACAACTGTTACTGATTTGAGACTCTCGGGCAAATTGCTCATTTTGGCAAAGCCAGTGACATGTTAATGTGGCTGTACCTCTGCTAAGGCTGCAGGGTACTTTGCTTACTGGTGAAACTGCTCACCCAAGCTTAAGTGAGCAATTCAGCTGAAGTGACCAGTTGGTTTCATGCTTCACTTGCAGTAGTTCTCTGAGCTCTGAGGCTCCCCGTTTGCTGTGGCTTGCTCTCCACCCGCGTTGCTTGTGTCTGCTGCTCTGATTCTGGTGTGCACTGTTAAATTGGAGCAGTGAGAGACTTTCAAATAGGCAAAGTGGTAGCTGGGAACTTCAGTCACTGCCCAACAGTTGGCACTTGTGGAAAGCACCATTATCTCTGTGGCTTCCAGCAGAGAGGAAGCTCAGCCAGAGGATGGATGGCTGGGTCCAGCTGTGCACTTGAAGGCAGAGGCTGCTTGCACAGCTCCTCTGCTCCAGCACCTGCAGAGCTCTCCCTCTTTTGCTCCTTGGACAAGAAGTTATTTTTGGCTGTGTTATGCTATATTAAATATTAGCTCTAGGCTTTCCTCTATGTACCGTGTAATCCTGTTCTGTGTGGGTTTTATATATTGTTCTTCTGACATTATCACTATTGCATATTAATAAATTAAACTTTCAATTCATGTTACTCTCTTGGGCCAATGTATATTGCTAGGGGGTGAAAAGAAGGGATTAAACTGGCTTACGGTGTTCTGCTCTTGAACCATGTTACAGCAGATGCATAAGAAGGATCAAGGAGCTTTCTTGGCTCAGAATTGTTATATTAATAGCAGAATTGTGGGGTCATAATTTTTATTACACTCTTTTAATAAGCTATTGATGCAGACATATTTTACACCTATGGGAAAATATAATTATGCTGGAACTGTACCACTGGATGTTCTTAGCAGAATATCACAAGGTATTAAGAGGAGAACGAGTCTTCAGTTATGTTGAATGAAGTTTTAGCAAGCCTAGTGAGGAGTGAAGGTTCAAGATAGAGAAAGAGGAGTAAAATCAGCTTGAATGTCTCTAAGTTTGGGCTTTAAGTTGCTAATAAGTGTAGCCATTAGGGAGCTGGTGATGGACTGAACTCCCCTGAACTCCTCAATAGGAGCATATGCAGGTGCATGATGTGATGCTGCAGAGTCAACAAGCCCCCAAAATAAGAATGCACTAAGAAAAGTCCCCTGTAGGGTATAGCTTATGCTGGGGCTTCAAGACATATGTTTCATCTCTGCTTTATAAAATGCAGTGTCAAGTAGTAGAAAGGTGAAGCAGAAAATGAACCAATGTCAGACGCAAGAGCCCCGTCAGCTAGCTGCAAAATAGGGGAAAAGTTAAAGCTGACTAAAAGATTGTATTCGAGATGGGATTTGATGAGGTAAAAGATGTTAGATACTCTATGAATGTTCAAATAAAAAGCAGAATTACAGGGTTGAAAGCCACGGATGAGGAGAGGCAGAAAGCTCTGGGGCGGGCAGCTACTCTGTTAATGTCAATGCACCAGAGGAGCCAGTGCTCATGCAGATGTTCTGCAAACACAGCCTCTGTGCAGCCATCTCTACCTCCTCAATTAAAAAAAAGAGCAAACAAAACAGTGGAGCTGAAGCCACATACCAGAAATCCCACACCCTGTTAGGCTGTAGCAGGTGTCAGCTGGAAAAGGTGACTTGTTTCAAACATATTTGATAGTTCCTACAGCCATTCTTACTCCTGTTTGGTTTGTGCTCAAGTAACGAGCACCACAAAAGCCCTGCATCTGCACTGTCAAATATCTTCTGTCCATGGTTTAAAGACCTTCTCCACAGCAGATCAGATTTCCTGATCATCATACAAGGTCTAAAATACGTACATTGTCATAAGTAGACAAATATGGCTTATTTTTACTATGACTGTTGTTATTTTATATCCTGTAGCACTACAGATATGACAGGCTCTTTACAACCATTACAGGAAGTCAGTTCCTTGCTTTGAAAATCTCTCCAAGGTTAACTCTTGGTCTTAATTCTTATTTTGTGGTTTAGCACTTGTCACCATACAACAGCTGAGATACAGCCTCATTCTACAGACAACTTTACATTTATGTCCCAACCAGTGACTTCTGGATTATGATTCCTGCTTGAAGTCCTGTCAAACGTATCTTAATTTGTTAACAGTTTTGCTCCACTAGGCTGACTCTGCTAAAAGGCTATAAAAAGTAATAGTCCATTTGTGAGTTTACTGCTATTAGCTCCAAGTGTTAATTCATGCGCAAAAACCCTATACAGCTGTATAGCTGCAGTCAGTAACAGGGGAGAGGAGGTTACACACTGGGTGAGGAAATTATTCCTGGTGTAGATTTGGTGCATATTCATCTGCAGACAGTCACCTCTCCTGCCTCAAGGCAGGAGTGATAACTTCTTGGTTTTAATCACACACTGCCAGTTCTAATTGCTTTACAAACATCAAGGGGAGGGTGATTGGACCCTTCAGCTTCTCCATCATAATAGCGTGGCTACTTCGGAAAGTAATCTTCACCTGTTCCAAAAGCTAAAATAAAGCAAGTGATGGAAAGGGAGACTTCTAATTTCTGTGCAAGGTAACATCCACATGTTAGTGCTTAATTAAACAAGTCATAATAGGGGTGTCCCCAGTGAGTGACTCGCCAGGGGATGCACAGACAAAACTATTGCATTTGGAAAAGTACAGCCTCAAGCCTGCACCTGCTTTCACACCGTTGCAAGGAAAGACAAGCTCGTTGCCACCTTTCACTGCCCTGCTTGCCAATCCTTTTCCCAGGATATAGAGAGGACAACGGAGCCTGGCAGGTGTTGGGCAGTAAATCTTCCTGCAGAAGTGCCTGTTGCTTCCCCAAGTAACGACACGGCAGCCACCGCTCTCCTGCCTCAGCACAGTCTGCCAGCCCTGCGCAGAGCCCGGGCAGGGCCACCGCAGCAGCCTTGCAGCAGGTCTGCAGCAGCAGCAGGTCTTTCTGCAACACCCCCGGGCAGGATGACATCACCAAGCACTGCTTCTCTCAAGTTAAGCCCCTAAATGAACCCAGAATATTAGGGATAATTTTTTGGTTTTTTTTTACCAGCAAGAACAAAATTCTGCAGAAGTCAAATTCATCAAGGATATCAATTGAACTCAATGTTCCCTATCCTGTAGGGCAAAGAGCTGTAATTTCCTAAGATGGTTCCTAATTCCATGCCTTCTCAGGAGATCACAGAATGAGGAAAGCCTGACAGCTCAGCACCCCATTGCTTCAGCAAAACAATTGCTCAAATGCATTGCAAAACTGCATCAGGGAAAAGCCCCAAGCCAGAAAAGTGCTGTGTGTGCACCCAGCCTCACTGGTATCTATAAGCCATGTCTCTCAAGAAGTGTTTTCTGGCCTTCTGGGCACCCCTGCATCAGTGCTGTAACATCAAGACATTTTGCCTGGCTTTACATAGGAAAAATAAATGTGGCTGTGAAGATAAGATAGAATAGGAAAACAAAAGAATTTATCATAGTTAAAACAAGACTCAAGTGAGACCACATGGAATGAGACAACAGGGAAGCTGAACAAAGGAAAATATTAGAAAAATGTAGGTTGTATTTGGTGGAACAAGATCTTGAAAATCTGAGGATGTTTGCAAAGCAGTGCTAGTTCCTGTGGATACCAAGCACTAAAAACCTGCCAGAATTTGTTATCCTGAGTTTAAAAAAAAAAAAAAATTACAATGGCTTTAATTATTTGATTTTTAAAAAGTAGCAGCTCTCTGGACAAAGGTCTCCAGAAGAAGAGAAAAACAGGTTGTGACTGTGGGTGCCAAGAAAATAAAAATAAAGCAATATGCATGCAAGAATCTCACACTACATCACACAGATCAGAATGCTCACAGGGAGCATTACTTTTACTCTCCAGTATGTAGAAGCAGGAGACATATGCCCATTTTAGCATATATCTGGAGAAATGTTTATAAGCCCTAGGGAAATTATTCTCACCTCACCCTATGAAAAGAGGGAAAACAGGACAGTTCTATGACACAAGTGTCTGCAGTGGCACATAGACACCTATGTTCTGTGCACTCAAGCCTTTTTTATGGTCATATGCATATAAACATTACAGTGCCTTCTCCATGTCAAATCTGCCCTGACTGAAACTGTCCTGAAAACACTCCGTTCGATGCTTAGACCCTGAAAAACAACATCTGTTTTGTCCAAACTTTTTGCTCATTCTTAAATGAATTTTAAGAGGGTAACATTTTATGATGTTTTCATTGAGTTCCATTTTCTTTGCATTATGACACACAAAAATGCACTGCAGAAAGGTTCTTCATAATGCCATTATGCTATTAGTGATAGTGGGAGAAATTGTGATATTTAAGTATCAACAAGAATAGCTTCATTGGCTTTCAGAAGAGATGGGGAAGGAAAGAGAAAAAGGGACAATCAGCTGATATGTCAAACATCCATATACAAATGATGATTCAGAGAAGGGTTATGATGGTACTGAGGCTAACGAGACACTACAGATAATACAAGAGACACAAAATCGAGTTCACTTTATAATCTGAGTATATTATAGAGCTAATCAAGAGGAAGGAAGAAAACAAATCATTGCCTGTAGAAGTGGAGAGGAGAGGGGAAATGCCAGCAGATGACTCAATGCTCTTGAGTCATTCCAGTTCCAACTGCCCATCGACCTGCCTAGGGAAGTTTGAAGAACACTTTTGAAAATGTTGTAAGTCTGCCCTATGCTTTCTTGACTGAAAAGGCAAAACCAGGACAAGAGAGAGATTTCTAGATCTGTCATTTACAGCCAGGGAAAAAAACAGAGGGAGTCTTGGCTGTAGCTGGTGGAGAAGGCTGTGCCTGCTGCAGTAAGTGTGCACTCACATCTGCCAATCTTGCTCTGTTGATCAAAATTTTTTTTATATAAACAGAGGTTTGCATGTACTGGTCTTTTAATAAGACAAGATATTTGCTTTATGTTTATATCTTTTTCATCACCCTGCTTTCCCTGTGTGGGAAGGAACATTTAATGCTTTTACACCTTCTATGCACTCTCCCAGTAGGCAAACCTGTAAGAGCAGCGAGCACTCAGCACTCAGACAGCTGAAAGATTTGAAAACACCCAACCAAGATTCATATCTGAATACTGGAAATTAAAATGAGCCAGGCTCAAGGGGCAGGCAGCTCCCTGTATCTCCCAGAACAGAACCCAGTACAGAGAAAATCTGACATTTCTGGTTGCCTGCTTCCTGGGCTTTCCTGAAAGCTTGTTAGTAAGTGCTGGAAGTTACAAACCCTTTTCATACTCTTCTTTCTGAATTTCACTGAAGCAAAGAAACTGTTTTGCAACTTCGGTAACAAAACATCTGATGTTGTTTGGTTACACTGAGTACGTGCACTGGGTTTAGGTTCTTCCAGGGAAATTATTTGAAAGCTTTTGTAACTGGAACTGAATCATCCTGTATCAAGTTAAAGAGAAATTCACTAATACGTAATAGCCTTGTGTAGACAGTGCATTATATTAGCCTGTGTGTCTTGTCATAATATATTCCAAGTGATGTGTGATGATGGCAAATCTGTTATCCATTAAAAAGGTGCTGAAGACCAGCTTGTCGGAAGACATTTTTTCCCCCAGTTTTACTCCTCATTAGTTTTAGAAGCCTGGAAGTTACAGAACAAAGTTCATGTTAAAGGCTACCACTAATATTATCATGCTGCTTTAATGCTGGGGTAATCAAAAATGTGAAAACTATATTCCCAATTCCTAGCACCACATTTTTATTCCAAACATTAGAAAAGCACACACATCCTGGAGAGAAAAATGTTTGCAGCTGACTGATATTTATCCAAAAAGTGTGATTTCCTCAAAAGCAGCTTGGTGCAGCTTCCTGCCTGCACGGCTCACACTGCTGGGGCTCCGGCTCAAGACTTGCACACTCTGCAAGTGGACACTAAGGGGTGTAAATTCATCAACTTCTGCTGAACTTTATATTCACACGCTGCCGTAAAGCGAGGTCAGAATAAGACTGCACACTTCATATAGAAGTGCAATTCTATTTTCATGTGCTTAAAAGGGTCGTAAGGGGTTTTTTGTTTTGCTTTGTGGGGGGAGGGTGGTTGTTGTTTTTTTTTCAAATAAAATTACAAGGAAGCAGAATTAGGTTTCTTCTCTAAAAAGTTCATGCGGGTTTTTTGTTTGTTTTGGGGGGTTTTTTGAGGATGAGGAGGGATTGATTTATATTTAGATGTCAGATACTTTCCTCTGACTGAACTGAGTCAGTTTCCTCCCACTCCAACCTTCACATGCCAAACTTTTAGAACTAATTTTTAGAGCTTTCTCTTTTTATCAGCTAGCAAGATATTTTGGCCATCCACCTAGTCCTTCCTCTGAGAGTTCAAGATTTGTAACAAAAGATTTTGCACATCCATCATTTGGAAAAAATGCTTCCATGCCAAACTTTTTCAATCATCTTCACATGTTGCTTCTATGTTTTAATACACCTGATGAAAAGTCTATTATAGACTTTCATGGAATCCTTTTGGAGAGCTAGCTTAATGTTATAGACCAGAATTTGTGATGATTTAGAACTATTTTCTAAATTGAATGAAGACTGACAGAGAAATTAGTGTATATCAGAGCAAGATCAGTATAATCTTGTTCTACATGATGCTATTAGCAAATGTCAGACTGGAGATTAGCAGAAGTAGAAACTTGTGGAATTCAGAGTTCCCTGGCAAAATTACAGTCCCCAGCTGCACTGAGGGCATGATGGAGATAATGAATATCTGATAGAGAAGGTGTCTGCCAAGGACTTGAGCTCTAAATTTCACGTGATATACACACAGTGTACAGGCTTTGCTTGGTGCAGATAGCGTTTCTCCCAAAAAAACTGTACTCCTGAGAGTCTGTTCTTAAGCACTCAACAGTCAGCATTTTTCAGAGTTCTTCCCACCTGAGACTCACCAGGACTGATGCCTGCCCATGCAGCTGTGCACAGCTACAACAATAGGAGTGAGCTCTGTCATGGGCACAGAGAAGTGACTCTTGGTGCTTTCTCTGCTCCCATGAGAAAAGCGAGCCTTGGAAGAGATCCTCAGAAAACTTTCCTGGTCAGACACAGATATCCTTCTTTCCTGAACAGCAGCTATTCTAAAACATCTCATTATAAGGACAGCCCTGGAGAGCACATGGCAGCTTTCCAGTACCAACATGCTTTACTAAAAGTAAAAGAACTTTATCAAGTAGTTGGACTTTTCTGATCTATTAAATGATCACTTGCAAATCCTTCCCTATTTTTGTAAAGGTTTCTAAAGAGATGTCTTTAAAAGAGGGAAACACAACAGTAGAAGACCTCTCTGTGGCAGGGCTCCTAGAAAGAGGATTTTACACTCCTATTTCCCCAGTAGTCACCTTCAGCCCTGCTCTTGCCTAGAAAGTGCTGGAGACCTTCACTCACATCTCTGAGTACAAGCAACTTCCAGTATCGTTTTAAAGGGTGGGAGCTGACAGCAGGCACCACCTCCAGACAGACCTGTTTATGCTGCTGCAGGATAAATGGATGGAGACCTCCATTAATTGTAACCAGTGGAGTAAAGCTGGAAGTGTTTCCTTGCACAGAGAGATAGCAGTGCAGGCAAGGAGCACAATGGGAGCTGCGCTGTAGCTGCAGTCGGCTCTTTGCAAGGAAGGTTCTTGCTATTAATACCATGGCTATCACAGCAGATAACACAGTAAAAGGCAGCAGCTTGCAGAAAGGCTTAGGTTAGAGTAAACTGAGGAGTACTCTTTGGATTACAGCGTGGGCTAAAGTCCGCAGGGTGTTCTCCTATCTCTGCAAGCCAAACAGCCGTGGTGCGGCAGGACCGTCCTGCTGTTTGTGCTGCAGTCACACTGACAGGCTGCCCCGCCCTGGGTGTGAAACAGCAAGAGCCAGGCCTGTGCCTGCCTCAAGGCAGAGGCACAAGATAAAGGTCAGGAAATGGGAAAAACCCCTGTTTGTTGGTCACAGTGTGCTGGGACAGATCCTGATCCCCACAGGGAAGGCAGGTGTCCTGTAATCTACCATGCAAGGCAGACGAGCTCCTCCTGAGAAGACAGTGGTGGTGGCTAGGATCAGTTCCACCCATCCCTGGCAGTGCTCATGGTGGCAGACGGATGTTGTTTGTCTCAACGAAGCTTTGAACCCTTGAGAGAAGAGCAGCTCTTCTCTTCATGCACCAGTCTTTCCTGATCTACTTTCAGTTCCTTCCTGCAAAGCTGTCCTGTGCAGCAGGCAAGTCAGAGATGGAGAACTTCCTCCCCTGCTTGAGCCCTTTGGAAATGGCTAATTTACTACAACATAGGGAGAGAAAGGAAGAAGGGTAGTGAAACACAGCCCAGCCTGGGCCTCAGGGCCATCTCAGGTTCAGGAGGAGAGGAAAGGACAAAGAGCTCAGAGACCCCCCAGTCTCGCTTTTTGCAGGACCTCGACGTATCAAATTGAAATGGGCCTCTTTTTGCCCCTGGCTGTTCCTATCGTTTAAATGCTTTAACCTTTAAAGGTAGCATTCAGGAACCATGGCACTTAAGTGTTAAAGCTAACTTGGAGGGTATTTTTGCAAAGGGGAACGAGTTTTACAGGGTCTTTTACCTACCAGACTTGCATTTCATTCCAGCACAGGTCATGTGCAGTGCTGGCTCTGTATATAACCTGCCCATGGTCCCTCATCTCACCAATTTCCTCACTCTTGTCCTGAGGAGATCAACAGATTAAGAGCAAAGATTTGAGGCTTCTTTCCCAGAGGTGCTGAGTGCCTGCTGCTCCTCATAGTCCTGACAGAAAGGGTGCTCAGCACTGCTGCAGGAGGTAGCAACTCATCTTTGTCTGTGCTGCTCTTTGCCCTGGTCTTAAAGATTATTTGAGACACTGGACAAGAAACGAAGAAAAGCCTTTCCCTATCAAAAACCATCAGAACTCTCCTCAATTTTGTTGATCCCAATATCTCTAACCACAGACCCTGTTCATTCTCGGAGCAGGCCCTGCACAGCCTTTCCTCCTCTTAAACCTCCTTCTTGTTCTGCTATTAAAAAAGCCCACATCAGATGTGTCACTTTCTCTTTGCTCGTGTAGTTGCTTATCCAATCCTCTAATTCTCATTTTTGAGCTCCCTGTACTTCTCTCTCATTTCATCTCCACTATTATTTTCTGTTTCCTTTGGTTGCTCCTATATGTACAGACCTCAGAAAAAGCTCTTGACATAATCAGCCTTCTGCCTCTTCCTTCCTGTTGTTTTCTTAACTTTGCTATTTTTCTACATTGGGTTGCTTTTCCATTCCTCCTATGTGGCTTGAAATGTCTCCTTTCCACAAGCACTATCAGAGGCAGCAGTGGCCTTCTCACAACCAAGCTAAAAGAGGACCTTTTTCTTCTTGCACTTGAAAATCACATCGTCCCTAGACACAGGGATGTTCCTTTTTTCCAGACCTCCTCAATTACTCATTTCCCTGTCTGATGCTCAGGCTTCAGTAATTTATCTTCTGTCCTGCCAGTATCCTGGCAGTATCCATGGAATTCTGTCCATCTGCTAAGCTCTATGATGCAATTTTTTTCTGCATATTTTACTTACCGATGACTATCTCTGTAAGTGACACCCCACTCATCCAGCAGCAAGAAAGGAACTTGTTTTCTGGACAATTCACCCATTAGAGTCTGTTTGCTGAGCCCATTGAGAGGATACATTTTCCGGTAAGGACATCTCTACATTAAGAACAACAATCAGTGAGTTTGTTTCATGCTCTGATTGCCATTACAGTACTTAGGTTTGGGGTGTGCAAGTCACGACCTGCATTCCTTGTGTAACATGGATACAGCAGAATTTCAGCAGCAATCTCCCTCGGACAGGGTATTCACCAGAAAATAGCCTGCCTTGCATGTGAGAGCAGGCTGGGGAGGTGAACATCTCTGTGCGACATTACAAAACCAGTTTTCCAGTATGGCCCAGCAGCCAACAGCTTTCATATGTTCCCATGACTGTGCATCACAAAGTGTGTAACTGAGCACACACACTGCACAACCAATCCCAACCCCACACACCCAGTTTCAGGAAAGCCTCCAAGAGCAAATATATTTCAGGTTCTTAGCTAATACTTCTTCAGCACTGGAAAAGAACATGTGATATTTTCGCTTAAACAGGTATAACAAGTGAAACATACTGCCACCAAAGCTACAGCAAAGTGTCTCCCACTCCTCTCATACCCCCATGATTTTACTATTTATGATTCCTCGGGGCAGAGGAAGCCAAAGCGAGAGTTTAACTATATTAGAAATCAAAACAAGAATTATTAGGAGGGGCTTAATGGCATGTGGACATAGACTGCAGTCAGGTTCCGAAAACCCCACAAGACATTCTCCCATTAGTAAGGTGGTGGAGCAGAGGCTACATGTCTGCCTCTTCCTCCAACCAAGAAATGCAGCCAGGACTCCCAAGCACATACAGGAATTAAGACATATGCAAATTGCTTCTGGAATAAAAACAAAGATGCACAAATGGAGCAGCCTTAGCCCCAGCCAAGTCCCAGGTTAAGCAGCCCCCAGCACTCTCCAGATGCATCTAGACAGCCCCAGAGCTGCCAAGTTCTCACAAAAGAGCAGAGGCTGCCTGAACTGGGCACTCCCGGATGCTCCTGTGCTTGAGACACGAGCAAGCCCCACAGCCTTGGCATCCCAAGAAGACACAACGGCTGCCCAGAAAGCAGAAAAACCTTTAAAATGCATTAACTGCCCGTAGAGATGCATTAGATCACTACTAACAAGCCTAAATAGGTTTTCAAATCAAAGGTGGTTGATCGCATTTTGCCTTGGTTTTCCTCTTCCTCTTTTTTTTTTTTAAAGTAGCTTTTTACTAAATAATCTTCATCTTTCCTAAATTGTTGTTTCCCCTTTTTTTCCTCTTGTTGGTGAAGTCTGGGCTGAGGTTTGATTGCTGTAGGACAGAGGTATGTTAGGGAATTTGATGCAAAGGACAAGAAAACAAAAATCAGAGGTATTTGGTCTGAAAAGAGGCTTTGTCCGAGGCATAATTCTTGTGTGTTTAAGGACAGAGTAATAGATTTGGAAGGATAAGTCATATATCTTCGGATTTTCTTCCCTGCCCCCTTTGATTGATTCATTCCAGTCTCTTCAGATCTTTGCTTGTTCCCACAAACCTGGAATCTCAGGATTGTTTGATTAAGTCATGGTTACCATGACAATAAAAGTGCCTCTGGCCAGTTTGACCTTTGACTGGATTCAATTCACTGAGAGAAATGGACAGAGACTATAGAAAAACCTTCAGCTTCATGTCCACTACTGCATAAAACGGGCCCTCCCGCACCTTCAGAGAGTGAGCTGGCTGCCCTTTTAAAAATATAAATTGGGCTGGAATGCTTTGGAAGGCATTTCTAAGGTTTTGGTAACCAATTTCTTGATGAATATCACTTCAGATATAAAATGCACACAGTGGTAGGGTTGGAGACTTATTTTAAAATGTGGCATTTAGCACAACAAAAGCAAAAGCTGAAATCAGACTTTGCATGTCTTATCTATACCCACAGAATTTACAAATTATGTCATATCTGTATCTACCAAATATTTTATAGATATTTGCAAACACCTAGCCCTTGTAAGTATGTGCACATGTATAAAAAAAGATTTCAGACTGAGGGCTCATTTCCTCTGAGCCCACCCCACCGCTGCAGGCTGCAGGCATTGTGCTACTGTTGCTCATATAGATAATTATTCCTTTTCAAATACTTTCATTGTAAATCCATTTCAGCAAAAATGAGGAGGGGAGGGGGGAGAAGAGAGATTTCAAAATTAAACCTGTTATGCGATTTGTAAATGGGCCTGACAGAATGACAGCCGAGTGGCCGTTGCAAGGCAATTCATGCATGCAAGATTGCCAGATCCCTGGTGGGAGAGTACGCGGTGCCCGCGCACGTGTGGGGGCTCCGCTGGCGCTGCTCTCCACCTCCCTGTGCCGGGCAGCCCTCTGGTTTTACTGCTTCCTCCTTGCAAAGGAGAAAAATATATTCTTTGGTCTAGCTCAGAACAAAAATTAAAGCCACCTAAAAAGGGGGCTTGCTTCTGGAGCCACTGGCTCCCCAAAATACAGGTGGCAAGGGCTCGAGCCGTTTGGGAAGAGCGGGCTTCACTGGGCACACCATGGAGAGAGCAGTGAGGAGCCTTTCCCTGGTATATCCAGCCAAGGTGAATGTTAGCCAACGAAATGGCCTGGAGCCAAGCAGAGGGAAGTAAAATAAACCCAGGCACTGTGAAAACAAGGGGGAAAGGGTGTCTGGGCTGGGGCAATAGCTGCATTGACCTTACTTGGGTAATAGACAATACTCATTTAAAAGACAGACCCAAGTGGGCAAGATGGATCTTAGAAATTCTTTTTCCCCAGTTTAAGTAAATTTTTTTTTTCTTGTTTGATTCGTTGCTCATTTATTGTCATACTCATTTACTGTCATAAAGTTCTTCCTTCTTCTCACCTAGTTATCTTGAATTCTGAAGCCATGGGAAATAATTGAAGGGGATTATTTGAGCCCTCCCACAAAGGCTTTCGGACGCAGAATCCTCCTGTTTCCATGCTGGCCATCAGGACCATATCCTGTCAAGTGGCACAGTTTCAACAAGTTCAGTAGAGAGCTGCCATTGTCACAGGATTTTGGTTCCCAGACCGAGAACTGGAAGAGAGATTTGTCTGGGGGGGAATAGGGAATGGAGGATTTTGTTTGTCACTTTTTTTCCTCTTCTTTTTTGGTGAAAGACAATAAAGAAAATGCCAAGAAGTGTATACAGGAAAATGATAAACCTGAAGAAATCTGTCCCTACTGGAAAAAACATTTTTGCCTCCAAGAGAAGTCAAAGTAAAATTTCGAAAGGCACTTACCTGACTTTCAAGGAATAAAAACTCCTAGAGATCCTCTGGCTTTGCAAAAATGTATCTGAATCTTCCATAGTTCATAAATGAATCTCTTTGATTTGGATGAGAATGATTTCACCTCTGAACAAATAGCAGGCACCCACCCCAGTGGCTTGTTCACCATCCCCTGCTACAAGATGGGAGAACATTAATAAGCATAGAATATGCTGATCCATCTTGGCCTTTCCCTCCCCTCATTCTTTTGATGCTGAGTGCTTCCAGTTGTGCCAGTCTGTAAACTCTCGGCAGTATTTTGTATTTTCCTTCAGTCTCTCTCTCCTTCTCTGTAAGATTTCACCAGCCTATTAGTGTTAGAATGTGAGTGTTTATTAAATCCAGATATCTATTTATCTATTGCTCTATCTTTATGCAATTCATATACATGTATGTCTGCTGAGGCATGGTCCTGGGTATAATGTTCCATTAGAGTGAAATGTTTACATAAAGGAAACTGAGGAGTTTAGCTATTATAAACCTGGACACTGTCAGTTTACTTACAAGAATGTCACTTGCAGCCCATGGCCAACCTTAAATTGAGACCCTATCACAGCTCTCCTTTCATATCTGTCCCTTTACACCTTCACTTGTGGCCCATCACAGACACACTGGGGATTAGTTCAGATGTAACAAGAATCTTAATCTCAGCAAGTAGCACGATTATTGGAAACACACTGTGTCTGTGCAGGGTGAATATCAGACCATTCCTTTTTTTCTCAGAGGATACCTATTCCTATAAATTCAGAAAACTCTCACGCAGTCTGTTACGTCTGTCTTTCCCTCAGAAATAACTTTACACACAAGAACTAATTTCTTTTCCTTATTGAATAAAAAACTACATGACAAGTCCCCAGTCCTCTTCCATGGAAGGTAAGCAGGGATTTGAGAAGGGTTAGAGGAGTAGCAAGGGTTGTTGGATGAACCAGAGGTACCTACCCCATGGAAAGCAATTTGGAAATACCTGCCTTTTCCTACAAGCTGGATTCTCTGCTCTGGGAAAACACATTTTATTTTTAGATCCAGTAAATAACAAGATGTTAGGTGACCACCAAAGACAGGCGCTGCTCTGTTTAAAACCCTGCCAGCTAGCCATACTCATTTCCAGAGTACCTCCTAGCACAATCACAAGCTGGTGTGATTTTAAGCATAAGTGCCTGGCTGTGGCCAGCAATGCTTTCAGCTGAGGAGAAGGAAACCCAGCCTTTTTCCCCCTCGTCCCTGCTGCCGGAGCCTGCTGATCGCACGGTGGCTCTCGCTCCCAGCAGCGATGCTCCTGCCTGCCCACTCTGCAGCCCAGCTCCCTCCTGCCTCACCCCCTGAAAGGCAGCAGAGCTCTAATGACCTCCCATGCACTTACATCTAACAGATACGTTTTTGAAAACAGAATCAGACCTCACACATCTATGACCACTTTAAAAGGCTTCTCACCACACCTTCTGCTCTCTGTTCTCTATACTCAAGTGGAAGAATGGCACAAAGCTCCCCTCTCCCCACCCTTTTCACCAAGTTCCTCCAGACACCAAGAAAATCTTACAGGGGCCAAAGGAAACCTAAAGAAACAGCTCTGGGTCCTGTCTGCTCAGGGAACAATTTCCTCATCTGGCTTTTGCTGCTGCTAGAGGCCTGGGTGCAGCTTTACTATCACTTCTCTCCCTCTGTGTCCTCTGCTTTCTATGGATCCACGTGGATTTTGTCTGTTGAGTCAAGACAGTCAGTGGGAGAATCTTTCCATCACCAGTTCCCAAAGACTGTTCTTTCCATTTGATGCTCACCCACTCATGAAAAGGGGAAACAAAAAAAAAAAAAAAAAAACCAAAACAAAAAAACAACAACAACAAAAAAAAAAAAAAAAAAAACNAAAAAACCCACAAACAAAACAACAACAACAAAAAAAAAAAATCACAGAATCAGTCTTGGTTCATCTCTTCTTTCTTTGTTACTCCCACCTATCAGTTTTATGGACTACTTTTTATTGACCAGTGTGGGCTGAGCCATGTAAGGACAAACTGTCAGGGTTGCATTAGACACACCAGGTGTCACAAAAGGTGCATGAGCAGAGGCTGAAGACAAACACGGCATTGCTGATGCCTTACAGAGACTGTTCACAGTTGCACTGCTTAATGTGAATAGTCAAAATTGGGCAACAGCATAACAGGCTCTACACACTAAAATAAACAAGAGCTCTGTGGTAATGAGTCACGAGATCCCACCTTAGCTGGTACAGCCTTGTACCATCTCTGTGACAGAGAACTGAGATGATGTGCTATACTTCTGGACATACAAAGCAAAGCCAAAATGGCTACTCAGTCCTTAGATAAGTCAGCAATAGAGGGAAACTAGTTGAGAGGTTTTAATCAGTGATTCAGAAAAGCCACAACCTGATAAAAATCACTGCTTGGATATAAATCTAATCTGTGAATTCTTAATTGATGGCGGTTTGCTAGTGCTCATGTTGAGATGTTTTACACCAGATCAGGTATCACCCTGTGATATCACTTTGTGCCTTTTCCTTGGTGACGTGCCAGGTGTGCAGCAAAGCCAGCAAAGCCTCTGCTGGGTGCTCTGGGGAATTCAGTGGGACCACAACCATGCAGCCATGCCCAGAGTCTGGCAGTGCCTGATGATACCTGAGTTACTATCCTTTACTTACTCTGATTGTGACTTCTTCAAATAAATAATTCAATAAGTTATTTTGTGAAAGTAGACTAAAAAAAATGCTATGATCCATTTACATTCAACTGGGGGAGTACAACGCACCTTTCTTCATGAGCTCCCCTGCTTTGTTACAATCCCCTCCTTCCCAGCAGTCATCTCCAGGGCTCTCTCAGTCCAGCACCACCTGAACCCCAATGGGGTCTTGGAAAATGGTTTCCCTTCCCCAGGTGAAGACCTCAGGTACCAGTTGCTTCTTACAAACCTCATCCTTCCCCTAATTATTCCCCCCACTTTTGCGGTCCCATTGTCTGCCCATTGCTACTTTTCAGTCATCTCTCCCCTAATACCTCTTTGGTGACTGGAAGAGAACTGAAGCAGAGGAGATGATTCATTCAGACCAAATTGGGGATTGAACTTCGTTCAGTTCTGCCTTTTTTTCTGAAACAGAGCAGGGGAAACTGCCCGTAGAGCCTCCTCAACCAGTCCAGTCCCTCACACCCACCCCAACGCTACCCCCATTTTATTGCAAGCCAGAAGAGTCATTGTTAAGAAGGTGGTGATTTTTCTGTCTTTCTGAGCCCAAAGAAAGTCTCTGGCTTGGCTGCATGCAAGGTGGCAAATTTAATTCTCTCCTCTTAACTGCTTCATCACTAAATCTATGCTGCCTGCTAATCTCCTGCATCCCTGTAGAAAAGTCACGACTGAAGACTCAAGTTGTCAAAACATCACTTGTCTTTTCCACCAACGCTGGTGGAAGCATGGCTGTGCTCAGCCAGAGTGGAGTTGAGCGAGCTTTGAGAAAGTCCCTGTTTCCAATTTAGCACAGCTCCCAGGAGGTATTACATTTCCTGGTGCAGAGCAGAAAATGCTTTGAGATCCTCAAGCACAAAGCCTTGTTGTTTTATTCATTTGTACTGCTGAGCAAATTCTCTTTTCAAGGCTTCCAGTGGGGAAATTTCCTCCAGTTTCTCCATAGCAGAGTCCAGATTTACCTTTACCCTTTTAAGGTCTAGAAAGCATGATTTCTTCAAAGACAGCCTTTATTTCCTGTACTCCTGGAAGATCTCTTTAATTGCAAGAAATATTCTCTTTCTAATTACAAAAGCATTTGAGCTCATCCTCTATTCTGTTGTGTTGGCAAAGCCTCTGGAAGAGTTCTCCAACCTGAAACTTCCAAGGAATCTGTTAGGAAACCCATCAGAGCTTCCAGATAACACGCTGCCAGCTTTATTAAAAGAGCAATGCTCGAGCAGGCTCGCACTTGCATTGCAGTCATTCTTGGCACTCCTGCAGCCTCCTCCATCCAAGAATTCTGCACCGCTCATTCCACTGGCTGCCTCTTCCTACCACAGCCACAATGAATGTACCAAGCACCTCCCAGGATCACCTGGAGCACGTGATTTTAATAGCACCTCACGAATTGCATTTTTACAGAGACTCTCTGATGTCCTGCCCGCTCCTCCCCAGGGAGCTGAGCGGAGCAGCAGTCGGAGAGGGCTTTGCGGCAGCAGCTGCGTGTGGGGTGGCTGTCTCATGATCCCGGGATGGCCTCACTGATGTCCCACATGTTTAACACAACTCTGTCCCCCAGCACTGGGCTACAGTTAACCAACCAGATCCCAAGGTTATTCTTGAATTTTCCCCAGATTACAACCAGGGCAAGTTTACTGCTGCTTCAAAACAATGTTTCTCTGATTACAACCTAGGCTGACAATTATAGTGATTTAAACCCTAACTAATTGTGAAGTACTTTGATCATGCTTAGCACAACTTGTGGTTTGTAGGCTGCAAATAGTTGAAAGGAACTCTTAGGTTCACAATTTCCTTGAATATAAATTTTATTTTGATATATAAGGTATGATTTAAATATTAAAATTAAGCTTGTGTTTGTTTTTCCCCTCATTCCATTTCTTCTTTGAATATTACTGCTAGTATAATTTTCTCTCCCTGAGCTTAGTATTTACCACACAATTTGTTTTAGCTTAAACCTACTTTCCTTGTTCATTCGTTTTATTAAGTACAATTCTATAAAGGTGTTGTGGTTTTGTTTTGGGGTTTTTGTTTTGCTGGTTTGGAGTTTTTTAGCCATGAAAGTTTTTTGTTTGGGTTGGTTTTTTTTTTGGTTTGTTTTTTTTTTGTTTTTTTTTGTTTTTTTTTGTTTTTTTTTGTTTTTTTTTGTTTTTTTTTGTTTTTTTTTGTTTTTTTTTGTTTTTTTTTGTTTTTTTTTGGTTTTTTGTGTTTTTTTGTTTTGTTTTGTTTTTTTGTTTTTTTTGTTTTTTTGGTGTTGTTGCTCAAAGAATGGGTTGGCAGCAGAAATGGCTTTCTCTGGGGCAGAGGGAAGGTGTCCAGCAGCAGTTGACTGACTCCAGACAGGGTTACTGAGAGGATCTCTGCAGGCTTTGCGAAAGTCCCAGCAGGAATTTGCACTGCACCAATTCAGCCCATGCAGTTTTTGTTAATGTAGTACATGGGCAGTAAATCTTTCTTTTTCTCTCTCCTTTCTTAGCATTTTTAAGAGTTTAGGACACTTGCTTTTGCAACAGCAACAAGCTGCATCCATTGGTTGCAGCCAAAGCTTCCCTAAATGCTTCTTGCCAGGCACCGCACACGGATCTGCTCTGCAGGTCACATTTGCCTGCAGCATTCCTCGAGTACAGCTAAAAAATGGTGCACATGCTGATCCTCTTTAGAGAAATTTTATGTTTCCCTCCATTATGTTCTGCTGCTTCTGCCTAGTCCTGGCACAAGCCTCCACCCAGGGCAGCCCTGGACCTTTCCCATCCCCAGCCAGTGTGTCCCTGCTTTCAAAGGGGTGCAGGTATGAGTGGCTGGTTCAAAGGGAGGTGCACATGTTGGCCCCATCCCCGAACTGGCGCCTCTCTGCCTGGGAAACCTGAGCGTTTCTGTCCTTGCTTATGAACCGTGACATCTGCACATTCCTCGGGCGCTGACCCCCGGGGGCCAGAGGTCACCCCAAGGTCAAGCAGTTTCCTCTTTCACCACCAATAGAGACCTTGACTAGAGGTAAATTATGTTGCAGTTTAAGGAAATAATTTGAAACACTCTTGTAATTATAATAAATTTTGCTGTTTACATTTTAATCTTCAACCCTTTCACCCTCTGGTTCTCTTGTTTAAGAAAAAAAGGTGGGGAATTACATATTTAACAGAAAAACTCCTGCCATGGTGAACAGTTGAATACATAGCTGAAGTTCCAATAGCACAACAGCTCCAAGGTCCTTGTCTGCCTTCAGCATGAGCATGCACTTTTGTAAGTGCAAAATCTACTTAATCTTCAGATAAGTATGGTCATGCAGCAAGAATGGAAACATAATATTGTGTCAGGAATGTCACGTGATTCCCAATTCTCCATGTTGAGTAACTGTAAAGTTATTTGAAGAAAAATCTTGAGCACCTTACTCAGGCAAAATTCCAGTTGACGCCAATGAAATTTTACAGTAAAACAGATTTTGACTCATGGCTATAGCAAGAACAGCTGTTTTACTGAGCATACGTTGTCATTTGATCATTTTCTCTTGCAGCTCACAAGTGCTAGTGGGCTTGGAAAACATTTCTTTCAAAGGAAAATGATCAAATAATCTCAATAAAGTCCTGTTACTTTTCAGCTGCATACCATTATTCCATCTGATATTTTAAAACAAGACCCTGGACATGTACAACAATTCCTCGTTTATCCAATACACACCGTTATCCAAAAACTAAATCTAGAGCAAAGCAAAGAAGAAGCAGAGCAATTACATCAGTAAGGTCTGTGGTGATGTTCAGAGTTGAGAGAATGAACACTTAAAGAAAGCAGAGAAAACAGCAAAGCTACTTGGCACGAATGAGCACACAGGGCTTTCCTTGCAGGGATATCTGAACTTTGTGCACACCATTACCCTGAAAGAGAATGTCCTCAAGTTCCATCTGTAGCTGTGGGCGTGTTTGCAACCCTACCTCACTCCGTGGACCCTGTCCGTGTGCTCCTGTAGCAGAGCACAACACAACAAAGCCAAGGAAGCAAACAGAGCAAGTGCAGTTGAGATCCGCACTCCATAATCTGTGTTCTGTCCCAGATGAGATGTGTGTCTGAGGGCAGGCAACTTCACTCCTCTGCTATAGAAAAAACACTTGCAAAGGAGATACAGCAATCGTCTTCATAAGATGCCTTGAGATTCACAACTGCAAGCTGCTACTCTGAGCAGCACTGTGTCTGTGTCTATTATTGCAGAGTCCCTATGTTTTGAGAACCTTGGATAACAACAGCTCATGAAGCTATAAAAAGTGTGTTTAACAAAGAAAAGAAAATTAAACACAAAGCAATAACACAGGCTAAAGGTACTCACTCACCAGCAAGCAGAGAGGAACCTGCAGCAAGGAACAGTCAGAATAAAGTGATGTGGCCTGGACCTGCCAAGTTTAAAACCTAACCCCCAGTGCAGTGGGGCTTTCTGGGAAGGAGTTCCTATAATGGGAGGCTCCGTGCAGCTGGGTAAGTGCTGAGGGGCTTTGCCTGCTGTAATGAATGGCTCACTAACACCAGGTGATCCTAAAGCATAGGCAAGATAAGGCACAACACAGCTTACTGGAAAGAGAAAAGGGAATATACGGAATCCTTGACCAATCAATTTTTTTGATTTCATGTACTTGCTCCTGGGCTAGCTTGTGTGAATGAATGGTCTCTGCCCCAGGAAGCTCCTGCCTGTCAGTGCAGCTCTCTGCAGGAGCAGGGCCAAGGGGCCCCTTCAGTTGGTCCCCTCCCCGAGCGCAGCCCTGCTGCTCCTTCCCCACACCAAATTCTGTGAGCTGTGCAAGTGATGGACACACAGGGAGCTGTTTCTCTATCCTCAAATGAAATAACTTCTGGCCTGAAGGGGTAACAGTGGCAGAGAGCAAGAGTGGACCTCTTCCTCTGCAGGAGGATGAGAGAAAGGTGTCTCTTCTCTGCTTCAGAGCAAGACACTGTTCTGAAATTTGGCATGATTCTGCAGCCAGTGAGTGCCATCTTTGTGTTGGCAAGACATGGTTGAAGTCTCTCTAGCCTTTCTTTTTCATCCTGGGCTGCCCTTGTCTGGTCACCTGGAATAGGGTACCAACATCTTGGTCTTCTGTCTTGCCAGAAAAAAGAAATCATCTTGTAGCAAGCACTGAGGGCGATGTCCTGTGGCTTTGAATAGACACCCTCCTTTGAGACACACAGGCAGCCTCCTCAACGAAAACTGTTTTGTCCAGAAGTGCAGTTCCAATCCTCACACTGATCCACATCAATGACTTCAACAGGACATACTATTGGCTGGGTAGGAGCTGGAAGCTCTCCAGTCTTCTGTTCTGGGCTTTAGTGGAAAGTCTATTTCTTTAGCACTCTGGTGTACTTTTTGTGCTGCACTAACACAGCCTGACAGCGTAATTCTACCTGCATTCAAAATCAGCAGCTAAAGTCTCACTGCTTTCAGATGGAAACTGTTTCAAGCTCTTAATCCTAATGAAGTGTCCAAATTAGAAATTAATCAGCCTTCCATGTTCAAAGAGTTGGAAACAGTGATATTCCGTGTCTTCTTAAAACACGACAAATGAACAGTTTCTAAACATGGTGTATAAAACAAAGCTGTACAGAAAAGCATGGAGCTGATACACAGGCAGTAAAACACAAACTCCTCTACATTGGCCAGTACTGCTAAATCTGGTCAGTTCCCAGATCTGACCTTACAGTTTGTGCAGAGAATGGGAAATGAAACTTGGTTTCTGCAGTCCTCACTTCCCATTCATAATGCCCATCTGTTGCTGAGAGATCTCTGAAAAGCAAACTCCATCTCTCAGTGCAGAGGTTGTCCCAGTAATAGCTGGAGTATGACTAGAGAGACTGAGAGAGATTTCCCCATCTTTAGTTTCTGTGAGTACGTTTAAATAAAACAGTCTCTTGATTTGGGACAAACATGAGTAGATTACTCTTCCGGTGTACTGTGGCCGTGTCTAAGTTCCTCTGATGACAGGTTATCACAGAAATCGTGCAGGAGTTTCCAAGGAAGCTCCCAAGCAGTAGCAAATATCTGTCATTCCTATCAGTAGTACTCAGAATACTCGACCGCAGTGCTGATCCAGGGTCCCACTGCTCAGATGTCCATCAGTGGAAACAGTATCAGACTCTTCATCAAAATTAAATGTTTTAGTGTTTAACTCCTATGAGATTTTAGGAAACAATGTCAAGGAAGGAAAGGCAAGTGAAAATCTCTCAGTAGGATGGACCACGTTTTTGTCCAGCCTTGGGCTGAACTCAGAATCCCACAGTTACTTTCCCCATAGGAGATGATGTCTCAGTCATATTCTAGAGACATGTTTCTCTGGGAGTTCAGCCACGGGACTCCTGTCCTGCATTAGCTGTAAATATGAGACAAAAGGATATAACTGAAATCCAAGAAGCCTGGACTGTGGACACGCCAGATTATGAAAGCATCAGGGTACTGTGATCATTGGCAATCTCAGTGTCAAGTGCTAAGAACATGTATTTAAGTAGATCCATTTTCTGAGGATCCTCTCATTTACTTTTCTGTTGACCAAGACACAGTTTATAAGATTCATGATCAAAACTTCAGCTCCTTTCCCATTTTCCCTCCAGAGTGGGGAGCTGTATGCCCCTAACACAGCTAACCGGAGGCTATGGATATGACGAAGAGAGACCAAGATGTTTGCTTTTCCCAGGAACGTATAGGTACAGGACAGATCAGGGTAAGATGTGTCTGTGGTTTTATCCTCCAAGAAGGAAGCAAATGTCCCAGTAACAGACTCACAGGAACCCAGTATCACCCAGAGCATTTTCTCTTCTTGCATCTAAAATACCTGATCATGCATGACCGAGTTGTAGTCATGTCACAGTAGGGATGTTCCCCACGGGGAGATGGACGGAAGGGCAGAAGGACTGATGTGGAAACATTCCCCTCAGAACCTTTCTACCCATCTGAGCCAGGTCTAAAGTGCCAGTGATGGCTGTACAGCAGAGGAAAAGGCAAATGGAACTTCTCTTTGAGAAGTACCAAAGTTCTTTCCCTTTCTTAGCAGAATAGTTCTAGAAAACTGCTCCTTCCCTATCTGGAGACATCTGAAGTTTTCTTCTCCATGTCATTGTGTGAAAGTTGTTAGGTTGGTCTGGATAATGCTTCCATCCCTCCTTTCTGGTCATCTGTTTTCTTCTCTTCCCTCCCCTAGTTTTAGTTCCTTTCTTACAATTGATTACTGTATCTCCAGCTTTCATTTTAGTTTAGAGATTAGAAGTCTAACAGAGTAGATTTTGCATCACAGAGTCAGACTCAATTTCATTCATTCTAGCTACTTTCTCTTTCTTGAAATAGCAAAGTTAGCTATCAAAGTATTTTGGTGACATTCAAGCAAAATTAAAACTCAGCTGGAGCTTAGGTATTCGTGTGGACCACAGCAGAGCATGGTGAGGAAGGGAATGGACAGAGCAGCTGATTCATCTTTCTAACCTCCAAATTTCCTTCAGTGTCTGGTACTCAGATGAGAAGCTAAATACGCTACCTACTCTCAGTTGTGCTGTCATGGTCACCTGCAAAGCAAAAACTGGTTGTGTTGGGATCAACTCCTTGCCTGAGCTTTAAAGAATCACAGGGATGGGAATGGTCGGTCCCAGCCAACACTGAAAAGAAAACCAGAGCACAGAGAGAATGCCCTGGCACACAGGAGCTGAGCTGACATACTCGATGTTCTCTTCTACCTGACTCCAAAGGGACACCCAGCTGTTCAGCCAAGGCTGCCTGCAGCAATGAAAGGGCTCTAACCCCTGTGGTGCTTGTACAGGACCAACTTTGCCCGCTCTCTCCTTTATCGAAACAGCTATTCCTCTCCCAAATGACTGCAAGCTGCTTGGGCTCTGACATTTCCCTCACTTACCCTTCCTGCAAGACACACAGTTCAGGAACCCACTTCTGCTTCTGTTCAGGCAGTGCACATTATTCATGTATCTGTTGTCTGATTTGAACCCTTTTCAGCTCCTCTATCCCCATCAAATGCAGAACTTTTGTTCTGTTGTGTATGACAGTGTTGTTGGGAAGTAGCATGTCCTGATGCACTTGACATCTAAAGGAGGGAACTGCAAATTTTCATAAGAGCTGAAAAAACCATGGCAGAGGAAAGAAGGATTTCAGTCACATCTCATATACAAGGGCTGCCTTACAATGAGCACGTAAAGCACCTGGCACCAGAAGCCCCCACCCCATCTGCTGCTGGGCGGGGTGGTGGCAATGCGGGAACAGTAGAAATCTCACCAGGACAGATATTTATGTGAGTGACCTGTACAGCCAGAGAAATCATTTTGAACAACAAGACAGCTTTCTTCAGTCTGAAGAAATCGGTACGTTCACCCCAGCCACTATTTATTTTATAAGTGTCCTGCATATAATGAAAGGAACAATCTTTCTTACCATCTGCCTTGCTGAAAGGCACATTTTGTGTGTTGAACGGTTTCAGAGAGCTAATGGCAAAGTGCACATTACTAGCCCAGCAGTGAAAGCATTTGTAAACATCATCATCATCAAAGAGGCCTAGAGCTGCAAAGGCTGTTTTTTGCCTTGTGAGTTTATGTCTGTAAATGACTAATTGGTAAAGTTTTATCTGCAGAAGGTGGTTGGTGGCAGAAGATATTTACAAGAAAGAAAAGCAGGAAATAATTCATCTTGAGAAGCTGAATCTAATCTGGGATGTTCGTGAATTAAAATGGACTTTAAAAATGAGTCTATTTTCTTTTTTTAAAAAAAAATATAAAAATACAATTTTACTTTTCATGAAATGAGAAATGGGAATGGACAGCCAGAGGGTGTAAAAAACTGGGAAAACAGGTGAGAGTGAGACCATATGTGTCTGGCGTTTAGATCATGCAGGAGACACCACACAGGAGTGTTTTGGGATGGAGGAGCTGAGCACTTGCATCCACTTGCTGCACTCACCATTAATTTATTAAAACCTAAGAAGATACCACATTTTGAGGGAAACAACAGCTTCACTGTGGAAAATAACCACTTGGATTTTGTTGCATTATTTAGTACAACCTCCAAATATTTTTCTTTGAAACAAAACCAAAAAAGAAGAAAAAGGCATTGCAGGCAGGAGAGCACTACTTTCCTTTAGTTGTTAAAGTCATTTGAGTTTGGGGTTTAGTCTCCACTGCAGGATGTATTGCTCTACCTGTCTGAAACAGCTCTTAACAGGAAAATGGTGCTCACTACCTCTGCTGAAAAATCAAGAGGCGACTCTTTAAAACAGTTATATGATAATTAGAAAGTACCCAAAATAAAGGAACAACAAGGATGCTGGAATCCCCGTTAGCTAAACGGCCTCCTAGGCTTTCATTGGGTTATGGATGTGTTTAACTAATACAAAACATTGCCCAGTCTGATTCCTGTCCTAGAAGCAAAATAGGGATAATTTAGTATTAGGAGTGATTAATGTCATTTACTTACCCATTTTGTTATAGCTGTTACTGAATTTAAAATGCTACTCACAAATTAAATATTTTACAACCATTTTGCTCCTAATTAGTTGCAGATCAGAGATTTCCTTTAAACATAATGGCTGTTTAGGTGGTGGGGTTTGCAATGCACATTGTTTTTTTACAATAGCTTCTGACATTTTGAGAATTTGTTTAATTTTGATTAATTTCAGTTAAATGAGATGAGAGTGTACAATCTCTTTGGAATGGTCTGTTGTTTCAAAGTGTGGCTTAAGTGCACAACATCCTTTAGCTATTAATTTGCACACTTTGCCATATACATGTTGGACTTCAGGAGTCTGAATTAATGTAGCTGAAAGAGATGTTATCTTGATTGTTATTTGGATCAGGATAGTTTGACATGCCCTTAATAAAAACAAATATTCTGTCACATAATGACCCTAAAGTTTTTAGGGATTTCTTTCGATGATATCTTTTAATGAAAAGTTTAATTGGAATAAAGTGCACATCCTCTATGTGAGCAGCAGAGAAAAGCTGGCTATTTTTTTCCAGCAGCTAATGAATAGCAATTTTTGGATGCCAGTGACTTCTGCATGTTGTGCTGAAGCCAAGGTAGGTCTGCCAAGAGACAGGTAAAAGTAGTAAACAAACTTGATACTCTATTTGCGTCTTCCCCTGGTAGAACAAAGTTTATATGCGTACTTGGAACAAACCTTAATCGTTTGTTTAAACTGATATCAAGGTGTTCTTACTGTGTGGTGGGTTTTTTGGTTTGTTTTTGTCTTATTTTGTTTTGTTTTAAATCACAGTTTTTCTACACTTTTATTCTCTTAAAAGTTTACATGGCAAAGAGAAAAACTGAGCTGGAACATATTGATAATTGAAGTTTCCACTGTCAGGTCTTAACAGAAAATTTTCTCTTAAATTCTAGACTTTAAAAAGTATTTTGGTGGTGTTCACAGCACCAAAGTAGTTTCCTTCTAGGCTTAAATAAAAAAAATGTGCTATCTCTGGTTTCTGCCACAAAAGCACACCTTCATTGGTGATTTTAAATCAAATACTTGGAAGAATTGCTGAACTGATTCTGCTCTGGGAATCTCTGGTTCCCTGTTAATATTGTCCACACAAAAATCAAAGCTTCTGTGAAGGCAGTGCTAATTCCTCCCTGTTTTAATCTGCCTGGGGGAATAGCCCAGTCATGAAATCCTTCAAACCTCCTCTGACCATTCGAGTTGCTGCTGTCCTTTCCTCCCCTTCCTACAGCAGCTCTGCCATGTGACAACCTTTGCCCACCTCAGCTCTGTGTGATGTGCTACAGCAACCACGCACAGGCTGCATTTGCCCCTTCCTTCCCAAATTCAAACATTTGTTCCCTGATCATCCAAATATTGATTTAAACAGTCTTTGATGTCATTTGTGGAAAAGCATTTGAATGTTTTAAATGTGGACTCAGCCCACTACAAGGAATACTCAGAGGATTGAGACAAACAGGGACCCTTTGCACTCTGTTAGCTAATGTCATATTCCCTGCAGCATTTGTTAAAATCATTTAGTCACAAAGATAACAGTGTGGATAAGGAATATTTTAAAATGTTTTGAAAAGACACTGTTGTCTGTTTGATCTTAACAGATGACTTCTACATTCTGAATTCCATCTCCTCAATAGAAAAAGCCCCTATTCTGTAAGAGAGTGTTTCTAGAGAACTGTATGTATCTGAATTTGTCCTGGGTTTGGTCACAGGCTCTTGACCAGTTTGAGCTCTGATGGAAAAATTAGTTCTTCTTGTAGGTTGTTATTTCCCAGGTACAGATTTCAATAACCACGAAGAAGCTCTCATTCTCACATAAATGTTCCCAGCTCCAGATTGGTATATTTAACCAGGACTTCCCAACTCCTAGGTGTATAAACACCCAAATTTCATTGCTATTTTTCCCCCATTGACATGAAAGGCAAACATAAACATGCTCAAGAGCTAGCAGTGTTGACTGAAATATTTCTAAAGGATCTTTTACACCTTAAGCACCCTCCACTTTCCTGTGGTTAAATGCATAATGTGTGTGAGATACAAAGAAAAGAAATTCTGTAATTGCAAAGATCGTTTCTCAGGGCTTGTTAATTCATTTATTTTCATTTTTCCTCTTGTGCCAATAAAGTTTTGCTTAACTAATTCAGCATCTTTCATTACAAGTGATGAGGAATACTAAATTATAATGAAAGGTAGGTGCTCTCCTTGGTTAACCAGAGGTGCCTGGAAACTGGGTGTGAACTTATAAGTGATATTTTAAATATAATTGAACCATTAATCCTTGAGGTACTTGAATAATTGGCACACAGCTTGAGAAAAAATAATTTAGCAAAATGCCAATAATTATTGTTTTGGATTTGTGTGAAGAGCAAACCACACAAGTGGTAAGGGAAGGGGAAATTAATCTTGAAACAAAGTTTTTAATAAACATTATTTAAAATTAAGCTTCACTGGTGCTAGTGAGGAATACAAAGATTAAATTTAACTTCAGAAGCATTTACTAAGTCTGCAAGCATAAAACAAAGTTATATTGGTTAACAGCTAAAAGCAGTGGGAATGAGTTTTCAATGCAGTTCTAGACTGCAATTCAGTAGCAAGGCAAGCAAAGCTGTGAACATTTCTATCTGCAGTTTTTTACTTCATTTTGAAAGGACAGTTTATGAGATAGTCAAACTAAGATCACAGCCACATGTTCACCCCTCTAAAACACCCTAACTTAAGTTGAAGCTTCATGAGCCCTTTAAACTGAACTGTTTGATAAGCAAACCATAATTTCCTAATTCCAGTTACATAGATCAGCTCCTTTTAAATATACCAAGTGCATCTGCACAAGTGTTTACTGGAGAGGTTTTAGAGTTAGAAAAGGGGAGGCTGATTTCAAAATTTAGCAGAGAAACAAAAAGCTCTGCTAACTCTGCCCAGACACTGCTCTGACACCTCAACAAACACAGAAGTATCTTAATGTTTAGCACCTATTTTACAGATACCAAAAGAAAGAGAAAACCTTTATTATTATTTATTTGCATATTAAATTCTTAACTCAGAAGTGAGATGTGGCCCTGAGATTTAATGTAATACCCATAATACCTCACTGATTCCTCCCATTTGGTCAGGACTAACAGAATGATATTAATTGGCAATTCTGCTTGGGGGTGGGAAAGAGGTGGGTTTTTCTTCAGTTACTTTTCTTGAATGTCAAACAGATTAGTGCCCTAAAATGCCTGGGAGATAAATATGCTGCAGTTTTCAAACAAATGAAATTCCAAAATAGTTTGTTAAGGTGAATTCAGTGAATGAAGAAAATAACCATCCTTTTTTTCATGCTCTCTGAACTGCAAGTCGTTTGCTTTATTTTGTCTTAGGTTGGTGTTGAAGGGTTTTTTAACTATTTGGGGGAAAAAATAACAACTAAGAAACAGATTTGGAAAGAAGGAAAGAACTGAATCCTATGTTCTGCTTCTGATTAAGTTTTGTAGATTGTCTTCATTTAAAAAATAAATAAAATAAAATAATCCGAATGTTCCTCTTGACACTAAAACAAAGAGTACTCTCCTGAAACACTGAGAGTGTAGGTCTTGTAGCTGTAGTGCTCTCCTAAAACAATGCCTCAAATCCGTCACAGCCCAGCTCCCTCCTCTCCCTGCCTGTCTGAAAGCACATTTTAATAGTTTGATAAAGCAAAATGACCTTTTAAATTTTGTTCCAAAAAGAGTTTAAAATACAAACCCACAGAATTTTGGAGATAAGCATGTCCTAGGGACTTTAGAAAGGCATTTTATTTTGTAAATATTTTGTTTTTAAATGTACGTACAAAAGCTTGTAGAATGTTGAAAGGATGAACTTTCTGAAATTATTTAATAATGAAGAAGGTTCATTCTATTTAAAATCTTGTTTGTTACTAAAACACATGGGATTTCCTAAAAAGAACTCATCCTGGAAAACTTCCTATTGCAAATTCTGGACAAGATAGAAATAAGTGTTGTACATTAGTATGAATTAATACAAAATGTTTGGGCAGTTTGCTGTAGTAAAATCATTAAATAAAATTAGTAAGCATTTGAATTAGAGTTTAAATAAGAACTTTGAACTAGGATTTTTACATTTAACTGTATATTAAAACCTGCTCTTTAAATCTGATAGTGAGTATTAGATATAAAAATAATTTTAAATACTCTTCATGGTTTTTTTCCATGTACTGCTCCACTTAAATTATCTCATTCAAAGTAGTGAACTTTTGAACCACTAAACTCATTCTTAAGTTAGTGTTACACTGATAAACTAATTTCAAACAAATGTTACTCAGTGGCAACACACAATTTCAACAAGAAGAAGAATTACAACAACAAATACCAAACAAACTATTTGACTGCTTGAGCCTCTGTGAAATCCGAGAAAGGTGGATTTCTTAAACAATTATTATAGGAACTTCGGGTTGTTTGTTCGTTTGGAGATTTTTTCTGTTTGATGCAGACCTTTCACTGATGAAACACTTTCAAGTTGGGTTTTGGTTTTAAACTTCAGATTAAAATGAAGCTTCAAGGCACAGCTATGACTTCTTTTAAATGATGACTCAAAATTACTTGCTTTCTAAGGAGAGAACATAACTATTTGCTTTTATACCCATGCCAAACCTCTGCAGTATTTCTTTGAGCTAACCTTTATCCCCTTTCTGGACTTGTATTGGTCTCTGCTAGAAAGCAAGTCAGCTGTAATTACTTACAGGTGAGTTATTCCGTCCTAATGAAATAGCTCTATGAAAACGATGTTATTGAATTGAAATGTAGATGGCAGAAACACATTGATTTATTTTGCATGGATTTTTAAACGCTTAACAATTGCTCCCTCTCCCCTCAGTGCTAAAGAAATTAAGATCCAGCAGAGAGAGAAGTGAACGTGAAATTCACTTGTAACTTAGACTGGTATCATTTTTGCACAATTTGAGGACAGAATGAAAAATAAACTCGGCTTAATAGTTTCCTTTAAAAAAGTCTCAATTTTTTATTTTGAAAAGCCCAGTGCTGGTCACAGCAAGACACAACACTCTTGCACTCTTACCTTCATCCTGACATTAACTGAAAGATGAATTTGTTTACTCTGTTGTGCTTTTTTTAAAAGTGTGGCTAACTCCACCCATAACCCTACAACTTCCCACTCACACAGTCCTTTTTAACCTTTTAAGCACTGCTTCTGGCCCTCCATCCTCCCTGCCACTGGAGCAGGCATTTTAAAGGCACATCCATTTTTATTGACCAGAACCACACTGAAACCTCCAGCTCCCAAAAGCAGCCCTCTCTGAAAGTGTCCCCAACAGCTGTAAAAATAGGGGCTCTTTCCACACCAGCCTGACACTGCCTCTGCCCCGGGTTGGCAAAAGGAACCAACTGCCCCCTGCATTTGTCTGCAGGGAGGGGTGGCTCTTCTGGAGCTCTTTTTCCCCTTTCTCTCCCTATATAGGTATATGTGTGTGTATGTGTATGTATACATATATAAAAAATAATTTTTTGTGCGAGGGAGGGACAGGATTTTGTTGTGTTTTTATAGCAGCCATCCAGAGCCCTGGGTATTGATTTTCGGGCACATGAAAGGGATTTTTTACAGGCCTTCCCTGTGGAAGGGAGCAGCAGTAAAAGGTGATACCACCCACTCCGAAGGAATGCTGTGCATGCAATTAGGAGCAAGCTCCCAGCCAGGGGGTTAGAATTCAAAGCAAGGGAAAAGCTCCCCACCTCCCACAAACAACAAATCCATTAAAACTACCAAAGCCATCAATACTAATCAATGCATCCAGGGACCATTAACTATTTCGGTACTCGGGGTTTTTCCCCCTCGCTCCCTCACACTCCTCCTCCCACGGCTCCGTAGTCCCGGGTGCTGCACCCCTGTGCTGAACCCCGCCACTTTTGTCTCGCTGGTGGATGGTTTGACCACTTTTCTCCGCGCCCGGAGCCGTCCGGGCACTGCCGGCGCTGCAGCAGCCTCATTAAATACCATTAAGTGCCACTGACTTCAAAGGGCTGGTCAGGAGCGGCGGGAGCGCGGGGCCGGCTCCGGGCGCTGGGGCAGCGGCCCCGGCGCACCCGAGAGCGGCTCCCCCGGCCCGGCCCGGCGCGGCCCGGCCCGGCCCGGCGCGGCTCGGAGCGGCCGGAGCGAGGCAGCGCCCAGGGGTAGCAGCGAAGTGGTTAATCAATACCAGGGCTGCAGGCAGAGGAGGGGCGGGGTGGAAGGGGGATAAAAAATGCAGAAAGGAAGGAAATGGAGGGAGTGAGAATTAGACTCACTATAAAACCTCCTCATTCTGATTTACAAAAGAGGGAGGAGGGGAGAGATGGGGGACGAGTAAAGAGTGGGGAGAAGAAAATGTGAGCCGAGGAGCACAATGCCCCTCTTTCCTGTAGCGGGGATGTGTGTCGTGGTTTGGGCTGGAGATGGGTTTAACTACGGGTCCGCAGCCGCGGTGGGATCCGAGGGCAATAGCACATCAATGTAAAACCGATGGAATTAAACTGATTTTTGCATTAGCTGCGTCCCTGTTTTTTTTTTCCTTCCATCCAATCCCTCATTCATAACTCGCATTTAGTGACTGGTTTTCTCATTGCCGCTCCCCTCCCTCTCGGACACTGTCAAGTCGAGCACAAGAGCCTGCTTTGTAGAGGTTTGATCAGGAGAGAGCTGAGCTCTTTGGGCTGGCTGCATTTCGGTTACATTCAATCAGTTTTGAAGCTATCGATTGGATATGTTTATGGAAACATGTAAGGTATTTTTGGCCATCTGCTAGCTAGGAAATTATTAAGATTATTTAATTTTAGTAAAAGGTACGAGATTTCTCTGCCTTTCTTGTTTTCAATCCTGCAGATAGGAAAATATCCTGAAGAAAATATTGCCTTTTTATCGCATTAAAACGATTGTTCAGTCTAAATAAAGATGTGGTCGGTGGTGGTGAGTTTGGGTGGATTTTAAACTTTTAGAAATCGTTTCTGACAGTTTTTAAATTACTAAAATGTTTCAGGGAATGCTTTTTTGTTGTGAATAGTGCTTTTGTTTTTGTTTGGGTTTTTCTCACTTTAAAAATCCTTTAACAAGTTGCATTTGTTGAAAAACTGTAAGAATCTGGGGGAAAATAGAGAAACAGTTTGATTTTCAGTGATATGTAAACACGTATCTGGAGAGAGATATGCATACTTGTAATAATTTTAAACTGTTTTATTCGCATGTGTCTGAATGAAAGTCCATTCAAAGAAAACTTTTTTTTTGTAAACTACTTGGGTAAAAATATGGGAATAGTGAAATCTCCCATATTTCAGGGGCAAGTTTTAGGACCATTCAAATCGGTGTTTAAATAAAGGGTCCACTTAATTTTTCATGTTAATGTGTTAAAACAGAAAAGTCAAGGTAGCTGTGCTAAATGAGAAGAGAATCACTATTATAGCTGAGCTCAGAGGGAACTTTGATTTCCAGCCCCTCTGAAGGAGTGAGACTGATTTTTTGAAGCTGAAACAAACCAAAACTCCAATCTGTTAAGTTTAAATATGAATAGTCAATGCTGCACTGTGAAAATTTTATGAATCTATTTGTACCTGTCTCCCATGGAGTTTTATCAATTAGTTTTGAATCCAACCTTATAGTTTCATCCACAGAAGCAAATGTTTGCAGCTAAGGAGCTGTGATTAGAAGACAAAACACAAAACCCAAATCTATCCTTCCTATATGTAGCAATCTTCCACAAGGATGAAATTTAAAGTTGATCTATAACTGCTTCTGTAAATATCTTTGGAAACTTCTGTGAAATTTTTCTTGCCCTCCTCTCTTCTCTTTGTTTCTGCCTGTCACCCACACCCACAAAGGATATGCATGTTCAAGACCTAATTAAGAAGGGTTTATATGAGTTTGTACATGTGTTTTCACACAGACGGTAACGGTGGAGTGTGTTACTGTGCTGCTCGTGTGGGACTGCATTAACCTTGCAGATGGGGAGAGTATTATGAAAGAAATCGTAATTAATAGCATTAAGAAGCTGATTAAAATAAAAAACGCGTTATTGCAGCAGGGGTCTCATTAAGGAATAGTCATGCCTGTCTGCCACAGATTTAAGAACTTTCAGCCACAAGGCCTTGAACTGAGGCAGCTCCAGTTTAAGCAAACGCAGCGGAGACTCCACCCCCAGTGACATCAGATTGAGTTACACTGCAAAAACACCCCAAGATCTGGAGAAAAAAAAAAAAAGCAGCTTTTCTCCCTCCCCTCCTTGATGTTTAAAAATTATAAAAACGCCATTCTTCTCCAGCATTGGACAATTGCAAGGAGCCCTTCTTGAAAGCAAACTAACAGCAGAACAAATTTCTTCCCTCAGCCTTCCTTTTCAAGGGGGGGGGGAGGGGNGGGGGGGGGGGGGGGGGGCTAGAGCACAACTGCACATTTGCAGCAAGACATCACCAAAAAAAATCCAAAGAATTCCCCAGTGTCCCCGAGCCCTGAAACACAAAAATTAAATCAATCAATCCAGCATTACAACAGAGCAATCCTCCTTTCGCAGAGCAGGAAGGAGCCCGTGGAAAGGGCTGTGGTGCACAGTGACAGATCTGGGGCTGGGGACCAAGGGTGGCCGATGGGGACTTTTCATTAATTTTATTTGCATTTTGTTCAGAGTTAAACTGACAAACTATTTCTGAGTTTGCTGTAAAGTTACACATTTTTCACGTAAACATCCAAGGCAGTTGCCTTTCTCTAGGATGTGTCATTTCCTGTGTAGCTATAATAATATATTAAGTAAAGGGATAGCAATGAATTTACATATTTACATATGTATAGACGCTGTGCATAGGAAAGATAGCAGGATGTTGTGTAGATACAACAGCAGAAATCGGCAGAAAGCATTTTGTTAAAAAGTTTGGGAAATGACCACATTGAAATAAGAAACAGGCTTCAAATATTCTTGGCATTCAAGAGAAGGCTGGCAAGGAAAGATTTACAGAGAAGTGTGTGGGACAGGAAAGGCTCAGTGTTTAAAGATTCGGGGAGGTGGATGTCATGCTCAGGACACGGGTCACCAAAAAGAGCTACAAAACCAACTCAGTTCTTACCTGCTCCCCACGGGCTTTATTTTACTCTGAATCGTGCAATGCTAAACGTGTGGCAAGGCATAAGGAGACTCTCTGGCGACTGATAGCGAGCTGAAGGAATTAACTGCAGGGATATAGGGGCTCACCTTTGCTCCAGGAAGGACATCTTTCTTTTTGCTGTAAGATATCTACTTCCCACCACCCCCCCACCCCAAGCAATAAAGTGTCAAACCCACAAAGGAAGCGATATAATTAGTGCTGGTACCTACTACAAACTCGGATCTCTGAAGAGAGACCAGTACAGCTTTTCAAATGTCTACCATTTTGAAATCAGAAAAACATTTTCTAACAGACAGAAGAATCCCTCTTGAATCCCCCCTGGCCCTTTTGAATTCACGCCCTGCCTTACATCAAACGCTTTTTTGCTGATTAACTGCACAATCAGGTCCCTGCAGATCAGGGGAAGAATGGAGAAGAGAAAAGCAACCTCTTTTCCAGAGAACAATACCATTATTTCAGCTCCATTGGACAGGAATGTGTGATTTCACAGCCCACTGCCCTTCTCTCCCATCTCCAAAAACACTGCCAGAGATCCACTGCTCCAAGTCCCCACCCATTAGTACCCAGATCCAGCATTTACAACTTGGGTTCAGTGCTTGTGCGTGGGGGGCTACACACATATAGGCATACATATATGGAGAAAGTGTCCAAATCAGAACCAACTCCCAAGCCCAAGAATAGATACAAAGGAAGTTTAGTTTGTTTTTATAAATAGCTAATATCCTTCTTCTTGTATAATGCAAAATTTTAGTTCACACGGACACAAGTTATGTTTTTGGGCTGGATTTGGTATGAAGGTAGTGAACAAATGAAAGGAAAGGATATTTAAAAATTAAAATAATACAACAATTTAGAAAGAAATATCCTTTTTTTTTTTAAGACACATAATTTACTACAATGCCAGTAAATACGGTTGATGAAAAAGAAAAAAACCTTCATACCCACAATAGTGTGTGAAAGATTAGTGCTTTCTCACAGCTTAGTTTGTTTACTGGTAAGTTTGTCTCACTGATGTATGGAAAAATTTCCATTTTACAAACATCTGTTGAAATCAATTGTTGAAGAACTGAGGAACTATGTATTTGGAAGGGGAAGCAATGCACAGTCGTGAGTTTGTTAGTTAACAATATGGCAGAAACCTTTCCAAAAAAGAGACTCACCAAGACCTTTCCCTGTGAGAGGGACTCTCACAGTCCTTTTTGATTAATGTTTCAACGATTCCTATGTTTTACAATTTGCAGGGCAAGAGAAACGCTAGAGTTCTTCCCTCCCTAGCCCTTAAACTTTGATATCCCCTGATTTCAGCTCAACCGCGCGTACAAAAGGAAAAGCTCTTGTCATGAAAGTGCACTGAAGTGACCTGGTGTGTTTCAGTCGGTCACAATTAAATCCCCTGCTTGGCTCAGCCCGCGGCTGCGGGAGGAGCGGGAGGGGAGCGTGGCGGTCCAGGGCGCTGCCCGCCGCTCCGGGAGGGAGCGGAGCAGCCTCCCCCGTGGGCACGCACCCACCGAGCCCCCCCCGCAAACGCTCCCCACCTACAGCAATAATTACTATTCTAAATTTGACTAATTTCTTTGACAGTTTGTTTTGCTCAGGCAGAGGTTGCTTTTCCAATTGCGGGAAAGAGGTACAGCTTTGAAACCGAAATAGACACAAAATAGTTGCAACCTCTGGGGCAGAGCAGATTCTCTCTCCCCCCCCCACCCCCTCCCAGCTCTCCGATCCGGGACGGCTGGGGATCAGTTTTGTTACCCCAACACCAGCACTGCCGAACAAAAGAGAGAAAGAGAGAGAAAATAATATTTGCTCAGGTTCCCCCTCTGTTCGCCTTTGATTTATCTGTTTACAACCAGGACCCCCTCAGTTGAAACAAAAAATCAATGAAAATGTAGTTGGAGAAAAGGCGGGCAAACTACTGAAAAAAAAAAAATTTTTGTGAATGGAAGAATGTGTTTGTGCATTCATTGTTAAAATAAAGAGCGTGCCGTGACGTGGGCACCGGGGCGCCAATGGGCGCCGGGGTAATATTTTTAAACATCCTCCCCGGGAGCCAATGGCGGAGGCGGTGGCAAAGACTAGCGCAGGGCCGGGCCAATGGCGGGGGGGGGGTGGGCATG
>VYXC01002717.1:520454-540319 GCA_013397175.1 Platysteira castanea | reverse complement strand
CAAAGACTAGCGCAGGGCCGGGCCAATGGCGGGGGAGGTATGCTAATGAGGAGTTGGTCAGGCAGGAGCTGAATGTCAACTAGTCAAAGATGGAGGCTGGAGCGGGGAGGCCATGAGGTTGGTACCGGAGGATTTGCCCACGTTCGGATCGATCAGGGACCCGCGCCGAGGCGCGCCCGGGGCAGNGGGCCAGGCGGGGGAGGGGGGTCGCTTGACGGCGGCGCCCCTCGCCCACCTTCCGTGCGGAGGCTCCCCGGCGGGGCCGTGCGCTTCCCAGAGAGGTTTCCCCGCGGAGCGGGCAGTGCGGGAGCCCTTTACTCCCGCATTGTAAGCGTGGCGATTACCCGAGTGACGTTTGCTTGGTCGGTTTGCGTTCTGGCGTGCGATCGATACGAGGTGTTGAAAGCAGCGGGCGGGCGGCCGGAGCCGCCGAGGGCGGCAGCGGGGCTGGGGATAAAACTTGGGAGCGGCAGGAGTGAGGAATGGGCGCCTATTCCCGCCGGGAGCGGAGCGGGGAGCGGGGACAGCACGGAGCGCATCGCCCGTGCGCCGAGCGGCGCCGGGAGAGAGACGAGTGCCGGCGGGCTGGGCTCGAAATCTCTAGATAGCGGTGAGCCTTTTTTCCCCCCCCTTCCTTCTCTCAAACATTTCACCCATGCAAACACTCCTGAGAAACTGAGTGGGATCCCACGAATGAAATTCTTGTCGCCGCAGCCGAGCTCTGCCTCCCCACCCCCAGCCCGCGCCGAGGGCTGTTTCACGGGAGGGTTCGCGGCTGCTGCCCGCTCTCATTGTGCCACAGCGCTCCTCCTGCAAAATACTATTCCCATTTTTAAACGTAGCAGAACTCCTGTCTCTCTAGATACCACATAGAATTGCTTTGCTAAAAGATCCTGGTTTAGAAGCTCCCTCTTTTTTTTTTTTTCGCTAAAACCCCCAAAGAGCGAGGCAATAAGTCACATGCTATCTCCAGCCAGTATTTATATTGGCTTAATATTTAAATCTCGTAAAAGTAATGCTTTGCTTAAATAGTCCAGAGTTTTTGCAATAAACCAGGGTGCGCAGCCCAAAGTGTTTCTTTGGCATTCTTGCACTTTGCCCCAATTCCGCTCAGTTTCCCTCCAGTGTGTGGTCTTTGAGTTGTGTAAGGAAAGCTCGTACCCTCGAACACAGACCTGGGGCTCTGGAATTAAAAAAAACTTCCTAAGGTTTAATGCACATTCTTGTAGTTCTCTTTTTCTTTTCTTTTTCTTTCCTTCTTTCTCTCTCTCTCTTTTTTTCCTTTTTTTAAAGACATCTCCAAACCAGCCTAGGTTTCTGGATTAGGGGTAAATTATTATTTAAAAAATAATTTAAAAGGAGGAGGAAAAATTAAAATGAAGTGAGAAAACAAGAATGATACAATTTAAGATTCTAATTGGGTTGGGATGTTTCCAAATCAATTGGCTTTTTGTTAATACTACTATGATAAAGTGACAACTAGAATTCATATAGTGCATTTTCTCACTCAGCCCAAACTCCCCCAGAACCGAATCAGTTTAATTCATTTTAGCATTTGGTACAATTCTTATTTGTCTATACAGTTCATGGAAAGTTGTTTTCAAGTTTGGATTTCTTTGCATAGAACTTCTTTGCATTGTTTGAAATAAAAGAATTTTATAATTTCTCAAGTGATTCTTATTTAACAAATAGTTACATTTTCCAGCTTTAAGTTTGAAATTGTCTAGAGAAACAAATGGTAAACAGTTTGAGCCTAAAGACTAACAAGTTGACTTTTAAATGTTACTTATTGCTAAAATTATTTGGAATGTCTGATTTGTAATGATTAACTGATGTTTTCTCCTTACTACCCATATATATTCTTTTGAAAAGGGAAAAATTACAATAGTAATGTTTTCATTATGCAAGTAGGTGATTTTTAAAGGTCTCTCACTGGTGGATGGCAGTTTTAAAAGCCTGTTTAGATGCCTCTAAAATAGCAAGACTTCCTTAGCAATTGGAAGTGAATAATTTAAGGTACTAGAAGCATGTATGTAATAAATACCAATTATTTTAACAGCTGATTCAGATGAAAGCAAGAGAAAGGATATTAACTTATCCTCCATTGTGTCTTTAATATTTAGTTCATTACACCTACTTTTGTAAAATACTAGGGTGCTGAAATGCAAGCAGGACAATCCCAGTTCTGGTGTTTGCTTTCACATGCTCTAATGCAGTTCTTTTACTATTGATAAGGAAAAAAAAGTCCCTAAAGCAAGCTTATCTAAATTCTTGCTGAAGTTAATTGAAGAAGCAGGTGTGAAATATTAAAATCTAATTTTAAAGAATGACATTGATTCAATGTGGTTGTTGAAGAAACTCCTTTTTTCTGAATGTAACAAATCTGTTCTAGACTAAAACATGCACAGAAGCCATCACTTGGAGAAGTTTCTAACTGATTTATCATTTATTTTGGAAAGTCTCTGAAGTATGCTGTTGTCCAGAGCCCTTTTTCTGTTGTACTACTGGCAATTATGATGAGCAGTGCAATATTAAAAGGGCATTGGCTGGCAGAAACATGACCCCCTTTAGCAGCCCACCCTCTTCAGAGTGGGCAAACAACCCTAAAATAGATGCCTCCTCCAGTGTATTTATGCACGTGTGTGAAATAAGGTTTTATACATGTGGGAGTGGTTTTAAATAAGGAGAGAGATTCTGGGTTATACATTTTTATGTGTCTGTCTATAGAAATGGGTTGGAATAATTTAAACACATCCCATTTCAGACATAAGCTCCAAACATTTCTGGGAGATTTCAAGGCATCTCATTACCTGCTTTGTTTACCAATAACTTGTGAGTAATTAATTACTAATTTCTACACTCTGCCCTACAATATCTACACTGAGATTTTTGATGATTTCTTTATAGTTTTTTCCCTTAGAGAAACTTTCTTCTATATTTTTAAGGTGATCCCTATCAATGTCTACATAAGGATTTAATGCTGTTGGTTTGTTTCTAAGAATCTGTGGTGTTTATGCTGTAATTTTTGAGTGGTCACACCCAGAGATATGTGTGAGATTGGAGCACAGGCACTAGGTATTTTTGTACACAGGTCTCATAATTTCTGTAACATTTTCCACAGCAAATCAAAGCACTGTGTATTTATACCATTCTATATATACACCACACCCCCCAGGCTTTTTCATCTGTACTGGTCAACCATGATAAAATCACAGCACAATTAAGAAAACTTCAGAAGGCACAGGAAAGGGCTGGCACTTTCTGTGATTTATTTGAATTGTCTAGTTCAGATTCATTGACTGACCAATTTGGGTTTTATGGAAACACATACATTTGGGGATGCTGAATTACGCCCCTTCTTGTTTTATTCTCCATTACTGTAGAAAAATATTTTATTGTATAAAACCTTTATAACGTACCGTGCCTAGATATACTGGGCATGTAGCAGAAGACTTGAATGGTTTGTTTAACAAGCCATACTAACAGTGGTCTTTTTCTATCCCTCTCCCTTTTTTTCCTCTCTTTCTGTCATTTTTAAAACTAACTTTTTGTTGTTGTCTTTTTTTTTTACCTTGTCTAATTACGATTGCAAATAAACTTTGTCATGCAGAGTTTTATTGGGGCTAAACATAAAAACGTTATTGTGGGTAACACTGTAATGTAACAGTCCCTTACAAAAGGATGCAAGGACAGCTGTGCAGAACGTGACAGTGGCTGCTGGTATCGCTGGCTCTGACAATGTTGCACTACTGTCTGCACAAATAAAGCAGTGCAATAATATTGTCAAAGCATTTGGTTCCAGTCCTAATACATCCTTTATGATCAGTTACTGTTGCACACCCAGCCCCTGACATTATGGCATTCTGTAGTTATTTAATGCATTTTAGTAGGGAACCAGCCCCCTACTCTGATTTCTTCCTTCCACCACAAAGGCTCAAACGAGCATTAAAATGCCAAGATCATGTAGAAATTGCTTTTAAAAATCCCTACCCTTGTGTTTGTTTGTTTATTTTGTGTTTGGGTTGAGTGGTCTGTATGGAAATTCCTTGGGTTTTGTTCCCCGTTTTGACTGCTTCCCTTTCTGCCACTAGCTTGGGTTTGTGTGTCCAAGTTGTAAAATAAAAAGCTGGCCTATTCACATTTTAAAGCCCTCTTGTCCTCTTTCAGAGCAATCACCACCTTTAAAAATATCCTGACCAGCTTTGAGTATTTTCTTCCTTCTGCTCTAAAAATTAGGGGTTTATGAACCTAAGGATGTTACTGTTGTATATAGAATTCAGTGACTTGAATATATACACATATATTTACAGACAATTTAATTTTTGCTTCCTATTGATGTATTTTTCAAGTTCCATCGTATTTCACTTTTAGAGAAATTACTGTTAAGATTAAAGGAATATTGATACCTTCATTTTCATTTTAAAAAAATAATACAAGATACCTAAATAATAATCAATAGGATTTGAAAGACAGTCTGTCCCTGCGCTTCCCAATAGCAACGTGGAGCGAAGCTGAGAGACGCTAGGATGATCTAGGCCTAGGAACAGGAACACTGCATTCAGAATTGATCTTTAAATAACAATATGTTGGTGACTGTCACTCGCGGTGTAGTTGGAGGCAGATGTGGTATTTTCGCTTGCAGCTGCTAAGAAAGGGGTTTGGAGGGCTGGGGGATGGGACCTTCCTCTCTCTCTCTCTCTCTCTTTTTTTTTCCTGAAGCCTTGAGCTGTTACCTTGGGAGCAAAGGGTGGGGGTGGGGAGAGCCGTCATATTGGAAATCAAATCTAGGTAAACGAGTGCTTTCAGATTGCACAGCACATCCCAAGCCAGGCCAGGATGTGCTGGTGAGTGAGCCATGGGGAAGCAGAAAATGGAGGACCACATCCTGAGGGGGGGAAGTGTGTCCCATTTTAGAGGGTTGAGGAGAAGCCGAGTCCTCAATAACGCATTCCAGTTCTCCAATGAACGAGGGAGCAGACAAAAGACACCTTTTCAGCCCTTCTGTTTCTGGGGTGAGCTGAAGGCTGTGTCCCTTTCACGCCCAGAGGAGAAGGCTAAGCCTCCATGCCTGAACCGGAGGCACGGTGCTGGTGGCCCATGCGGTGCACTCCCAGGCTTCAGTGGAGGTAACCCGAGCCGGCATGGCTCCCTTTCTCTAGAGCTTTTCTTTTCATCCATCTCTGCATTGTAGCACGGTTGCCATTTTTGTGTGTCTTAAGGAACAGGGAGGCCTATTTAGCTTTGGCACTTTCCTCTCTTCTTCCTTCTAATTCTTGATTAATGAAGAGGTAGGAGAGTGAAATCTCTAAGGGCTTTGCTAGCAGGGTGTCTTCCCCCCTCGCCATCAATAGGAGCGCAAGAGTGACCAGGGTGGGAGCGCAAAGGGCCCTTTGCTGCCCCTGGCCAGGGAGGATGGGAAGGAGGGTGGACCAGCGAGGAATTGGAAGCCACCCTGGAGCAGGGCAATGCTTTGTTCTGTGTGTGTGTGTGTGCGCTCGTGGAGCCCATCAGCGAGTGGAAATAAGTGTTAGTGAAAGCCTTGGTGGGGCTGATGCTGGGCTGTAAGATGGCCTCTCAGACATGTGAGCCTGCCTTGTTTGGAGGTGGAGAAATCACAGGGGGAATAGATGCATAGTTGTTTTCCTGTATGAAGTTATGTCTTTAAAAATAATATGGTCACTACACTTCAAAACCTCGCCTGGGCGCGGGGGGAATTTGAGGCGTGTGATACAGGGAAAGGCCTGTGTGATGACAAGGACCATATCCCATTCGCAGAGGGAGAGGAACAACCTTCTGAGGACTCCTGGCTCTGGCTGGGGCAATGGAACCCACAAACGCCCTTTGCTGAGCGCCAGGTCTCTGGAAGGCAAGGCCCCAGGGGTGTGAGGGGAGAGGACAGGGTTCCCTGCAGATTTGGGCCTGGGATGGAGGTTGCACATTCCAAACCCTCCCTCCCCCCTTTTTTTTTTTTTTTTTTTTTTTTTTTTTAACCCTGCCTGGCTGAGGAATGTAAAAAAAAAAAAAAAAAAAGCACTGGAGGAAAGAAGAAAAAAAAAAAGAGAGAGAGGGGGGATTCGGAAGCAAAGGCCCCTTCAGGAGTCTGTATTTGTGCAAGGGAAACCATTTGCATGTGTGTGGAGATGCCAGAGTTTGTCTCCAGTTGGGTCGGAGGGGGAGGGCGCGGGAGGAATGCGGGGAATCAGGTCGGGCTGCGGGGGGAAGGGCTCCGGCAGAGCCTCCATCCTGTTGTTGCATAAACTTGTTAAAAGAACCCCTCCTCTGTGGAGGCAGCACACATAGGGTATTAGTGTGGTGGAGGAGGCCAGACCTGCGCCCTGGCTACACAACCAATTGGAGCGGAAAGTGAAATCAGATGGTTTAAGTTTTCAGAGGGATTTTTTTTTTTTTTTTTCAGGGGGACTTTTTGAGTCATTGCATTGAGTGCTAGATCTGTGTTAAGGTCGCTCCTGCTCTGGCCGCTCTTGGGTGGTTTGGGGAAGGGAGGCGGCCGGGCGGGGGCAGGAGGTGCCGCTTCCCCTCGTGCTGTGCCACTGGCCCCGGCTGCGGAGACTCGGGCCTGGGGCCCCGTGGAGAAACCACACCCTGCCCCTGCAGGCATGGGCGGGCTGGGGGCAGCCGGGTGTGTGGTGAGGGGAGTCTGGCCCTTGCCGTGGGGGAAAGAGTTATTTGGGGGACCTCAGGATCAGCCCCACATGTTCTGTTCCCCAGCCAAGGCAACTACAAGGCCTTTCACTTGCCCTGTACGTGCAGGGCCAACAGTGGGATCGGCACTTCCAGGGTGATAGTATTTAGCCCTATTTTCCTCCTGCATTTAGTACCATAAGTCGTCTTTTTTTTTTTTTTTTTTTTTTTTTTTTTCCATCAGACAGCAGAGCGCTGGTAAACACCATGCAGAAAAGCCGTATTGTGGGGTTACAAAGTCTGGGCTGTTTAAGGAGCTCTGTCATTCCTTTTAATGGAGCTTACTGACGCAGATCTGGGTTCTGCCAGCCGAGGAAATATTGCTGCTGAGAAAAGGGTTATTGAAACCCACAAACTAAATATTATAAGCAAGAATCAAATGGCAGGACATTCTGGAGTGTAATCCCTCCTGATTTCAGGAGAAGGGGAACGTATTGGTAAGTGGCTGTGGGTGACAGAATCCCTGAGCTTGGTGGGTGAAACACACTTGGGAAGGTGATGTTTTCAGAGAGGATTATCAACCCTTACTCTCTGGAGTCTCACACCTGGACAAGTTGACTCTTGCATGGAAGCAAGAATCCCCTTTTTCTCTGGACAGATTTGTACAAACTTGCTAGATAGACTTAAGGAGCCAGGCCTGGAATGCTAAGAATTTTCTCTCTCTTAAGAAAAAAAAAAATTAAAAAGGCAACACTTCCCAGTTTTAAAACAATGATGAAGTTATTAAATAGGATGGAAAACTCTAAATCAACTTCCAGCATACAGCTGTTTCCAAAGTGTTTGCTTTGACCTTTGGTAATAGTGTCAATTCCTCTGCAGAAAATATATTGTAGACTATATAATGTATTTAATTGCAAGATGGCTTTTAAATGGTCTCCTTTCCTCAGGCTAGAGAGCTGGCTGTGACCAGGAAAAGGCTGGACTGTGCCCTTCTATGTTTGTGAGATTGTAACTGAGATGAAAATTTTAAAAAACCGCTTGCCCCAGTGGCATCTTTAACCACAAGAGAAACAAACATACAAAACAGCAACAAAAGGAAGGAGAAATTGCTCCCTAAGCTAAACCAGGGAAGGCAAGGTCTGATCTCACAAAGAGCAGAGGCCTCTCAGCTCCAGAGACTCAGCTCACTACTTTATTTATCCCAAGGCTTCATCGTAAGGACACTTCAGTCTATTTGTCTCCTAACATCAGAAAAAGGGGACTTAAACACGTAGCAAAGGCTGCACTACCATGGATTCCCCCACATACACTGCCAAAAGAAGAGCTTCCATTATTGAGCAACATAGAAAGTGTTATTTCCATACTAGTCTGGGTGACATTTCCATTTAGTTTCTATAACTGTGATTAAAGGCAAGAGAGGTTTCTAAACATATCTAGAGATGCTGAGCCTCACAGTGTATAAATAGCATGCATTTCATAATCTCGTGTTTAAACGTTTATTTTAAAATAACCCCCATATACATTCCAGAGAGTCTCCCTGCTATAGGACATAGTGCAACCCAGGCTTTGCATATCATTTGTGAACTAGGTGGAATACTACTGGAGGCTGATTCAGTCTTTATTTTTCCTGTTTTGTTAAAAAAACAAAACAAAACCAAAAAAGGCAATGTGTGGGGAGGCCTGTACCAACAGACCACTTAGAGATAAGGCCATTTTTGAGACACATCTAGGCTCTCAGCACAGATCCAGAAACATAAAGTAACTTAATTGCCTTTGCTTGGAACTTGTGGCTGACGTTTCTAATTACATCCCTTACCCTCCCCTGCCAGTTGTAGCTTCTGCAACTACTGAAGTGTTTAAGTTGTGAGGAAGTCGTCAAATTGTGCTTTCCCCCACACTATCCATGCATCAGTAACACCACTTCATGTGCAGATTTGTGTTTCCACCTTAAACTTGCCAGTGAGTTTGTCTCTTGGGCCACTGGAGAAGTTAAATTGTGTGTATTATGTCTAAGTCTTGTTTGAGATAACATCAAGGGTGAAGAGTGGAAAAGACATGGTAAACAATAAACAAAATAGACTGGACGGGAATAGATGGAAAGGTAAGGCTGAGCCGAGTTGCATCTTTTTTTGTGTTCTCAGTCCAACTGGATGCAGGGATTGTTGAGAAGCAGTGGCAGGATTAAACCTGAAGTTTTGCCAAGGTAACGAGAATACAGAAGTTTGATAAAACTCAATTCTGAGCTGCTTTCAGCAATCTCTGTGAATGTGGCCTTTTAATTGGTGTGAGCAAAGATTTAACATAAATAAATAATGCAGAAAAAAATTCCATGTTTTCTTCCACAAGCATCACAAAGGATGGGGAGAAGAAGGGGTTGGGACAGATTGGAGATTTTGATTATTGGACATCAGAAAAAACCCCAAACACTGAATGGAGCTTGCCCAGTTCCTTTTTCTTTGGCAAGTCAGGCAGCATCAAAGAGGATGCAGGGCTGCCTCACACCAGCATGCCAAAAGCCAGGGACCTCTAATGGCAAAGACCAGATCAATGTGGCATGGATAAATTAGCAAGGAATCCATGAATTAGGGGATTGACCCTTCATTATACTCCTATTTAATCCACTGGAAAGCAGACGGAGGAAAGAGAAGCTTAGTGTGTCAAAATCACGACCTGGTTTGGGATGGCCTGGGAATGAAATTTCCTTCCCCTTCCTCTGGACTCTCAAGTGTTCCTACGTGACAAATGTGCTGGGACAGGTTAATTGGGAGCCAGAGTGCAGAGGAAGAGCCTAGTTGGCAAAGCAGCCCTGAAGCTGGAGGTGTCTCAGCCCTTCCCTGGGAATAATTTCTGTGGCTGTTAGTGTGTTCAACACTAAGCCAGCCCCAGCTGAAGATTGTGCCTTCCAGCCTTGGACAGAAAAGGTGCTGGGGAGGGGGAAGAGAAGAAAAAGCCAAACAAAACAAGCTAGGGCAAAACACGCGTGCGTCTCCAAACACTGTTTAACCTGTGTGCATAAATGTGAAGTCAGTGCTGGAGAGCCAGCCCTGGGGATCCTGTTTTGCTTTCTAATTTTTGGTGTGTACTTAATCCCGTGATTTCCAGTGAAGGGAGGGATATTTAAAACACTGGGCTCTCCAAGTAGGACAGCCCTAGAAAGGAAGTTCTCTGAGGGCTTGATGCCTGTTACTAAGAGGCTCAGAATACAACTATCAGTTAATCAAATAAATAGCACTTCCCAGCCTCTGACAGCTAGGCAGCTAATTGACTGAGGCTATTAATAAAGGAGAGAATTTTACACAGAAGAAAGTGAGAACTGGGGATAGTGGTATAGAAACCTGGATAAAATCCATACTGGAGTTAAATGTGTCCTGGGAGAAACGGGTAGTGCCCGTGCATGGATTCTGTGGGTCAGAGGTTTACTCCATTCCTGCATCCCCATTCTCCCAGGAGCACATGGTGCTGTGATCCATAGGGGCAGTGCACTGCTTTCTAACTTTTTACCCCTTCCCCATTTGCAGGCATGGAATGAAGCTCCCTCCAGTCACCTGCTGCAAGACACATTATCCAGCTGCCTAACCTTAAGGATGAGACCCTATCAATATTGCCTCTGCTTTTGTAATCAGGGTAGTAGTGCAATATTGCTTATAGGGTCTTTTCTTTTGAGGGTTATTCTTCATGGAGAGAAGAAAGCCACAGCAGGAAAAAATAATCCCATGTGCCCACCAAGTTAAGGGAAAAGTTGTGAAATGCTGAACGTTATTAGATAGGCCAGTAATTGTACAGAGATGTTATTTGTGACAAATAATTGTGCTATTCTGGTGACTCAGGTTGTGAGTAATGGGCATATTTTTGATGCTATCACACAGGATTCAAAACGGCCTAGTGTTTAAAACAGCGATTGAAACCAGAGAAACCCATCATGGCTCCTTTTTAAAATAGTATGAGTTCTGAGACGTTTGAAGGGTGTCTATATTACATACCGATGTAAACACCCACTAAAGGATGGGAGGAGATACATAGCCATACTTGCTGTTTCTGTGCCTGATCCCAGCCCGAAAACCAGTGTGGTGCGAAGCAAAGCACAGCACAAAGAGGCCGAGGCTCTTATCCCAATAACCTCCGCGAAACAAAGCTCATGCCTCTGCCCGGCGAGTGCGGCCCGCCAGGCTCCGCGACCGTGCCCTGCACCCGCGGCTGTTCCAGGGTCGGGCGACGCAGCGGTGCCAGGCGCTGTCTCCGGCCCTTCCCGAGAGCTGCTCTCTGAGGTACGTGGGAACGGAGCAGGGATGGGGGTGTTAAATCTCCTCTCCGCTTTGTGAGGATCAGCTGGGGGCTGACAGCAGCCGGGATGGCCGAGTGGGTGGCCCTGCCTTCCATTTCAGGTGGTCCCCGCGGTCCCTCTCGGGACCTCAGGGGCCCAGAGAAAGGGGTGGTGGGAGGGGACTGAGGGCCGGATCAGGGCGCGGCGGAGCAGCCGCTGCCGCGAGGCTTTCCGTGCCGGTCCCCGGGCGCCGCGGGGCCGCTGCCGCGCGTCTCCCCGGGGCGGCCGGGCTCGCCCGGCCGGCCCGGCGGGGTGCGGGCCAGGGCCCGGAGCCATACGACGGAGCCGTACTCGCTGCCTCTCCGTTGTACGGCTGCCGCTTCGGTTTGACTCCCCCCACCCGAGCTGCCCCCCAGCATTACTCCAGTGGGAGGCGGCCAGCTCGGGGACAAAGCCAGGATCTTCCCACCCCACTCGGGCTCTCCCTCCGTGCCCCCAGCCCGGCAGCCGCCACAGCCGCTGTGCCAGCGCTGGGACCACCGGCCCGGCTGCCCCTCTTTCCCTGTTGCACTACTGTCACGGTCGCAGCGAGCAGTGCAATAATGAAAGGGCGTCAGTGCGCCGGGGAGCGGCGAGAGCCGAGGACGAGCCGGTGACAGCGTGCGGGGACAGGATGTCCCGCCGCCCCCCGAGAGCCACCTTAACGGGGCGGAGGGGATACACACGACACTGATGGACGGACTTTGGTTGTGCAACTTTCTTTGTTTAAACACGCAGCGTCGGAGAGCGTGCGCGCAGGGGCAGGGCAAGGTGAGCGGCTCCGCGCACCGCTTGCCCCGGGCCCGCTGCTGCTCCCCGCCCCGCCGGCCCCGGCAGCGCTCCCCGCGGCCGCAAAGCCTGGGGCAGCCCCTCTGCTGTACCCGGCCAACACCAAATAAATAAAGTGACCCCCGAGTCCCCTGTCCCTGCTTTTTCTTCCTGGGGGGTTTCTTGCAGGTCAGCAGCCCCTCCTGCCTTCCTGGCAGCCCCTCGCAGATAAAAATCCTCTCGACGAGTTTTTGCCCTGCGATCCAGTGTGCTGCTCACCCGTTTGGTCTTGTGGGGAGAGGCCGAAAATGCGGATAGGAAACGAGCGTCTTTCTTCACTGTGGAGCCTGAAAAACCTCGAGTCGTGCCCTAGTGCTGGGTTCAGCCATGGGAGAGCACGGGTAGAGAAGTGAGTGTGGGACGGGAGGGGAAGGGTTTGCAATAATGAAGATGAGAATAGTGATTTGCATCTGGGAGCTGTGCTGGGAAGGCCAGGAAATAGCCCTCTGATTATTAGTGGCCATGGTGAAAGGGATACTTTTATAAAAGAGGGCTGGGGAGGGGTATTTCCTTTAGCAAAGGACCTTTCCGCTCTGGCCTTTTGAACCTGTGCTTCTCCCTGGCACTATTTCTGCTTCATCATGACTTTTGCAGAGGAAGGTGAGTGCAGAAAGCAGGCTGGCTGTCGGAGAGGGATGCAATCTAATCCTGATGTAAAGGCTTTTACAGTCTATGCTTCATTTCCTATTTCTTTTGGGTTCTCTCTGTCTTCCATCCCTCACATGCGCAAGCAGATACAAAAGCTGAGTCCTTCCCTGCAGTCTTTCTCCCAGGGAAAAGTCAGCTCCCTCCCCAGCTTCACCTTCAGGCTTTGCGCACACAAAATGGCTGCAGCAGCCTGTGGGTGGGCATGGAGAGCTCAGGAAGCTGCTTTTCTTTTTCCCACCCTGCCTGCCCAGGAAGCCCTTCTGCTTTTATTTTCTGTGGCATTTTGCTCTTGCATAGCTCTGTGCAAATCCAAGGGGGTCTCCAATGTGTAATCTATGCATGGAATGGGAGCTGGGGAGGGAAATGGCCAGTTTGCATGAGAAGGGGACCTGTCGGGCCCCAGTGTTTATTTTTTTGCTGACCTTCTGGGGATATGGTCAGTGAGAGCTGTGACAGCTGCTGGAAGCGGCAGGGGCTTTGAAGATTGTGAAGGTTGTGACCTCGAGGCCCCTTTCCTCTCTCTGTCCCAGGAGCTGCTGAGTCAATCAGGGAAAAGGGGAGGTGAAATGGGGGCTGCTCTTTAGCCATTTTTCAATCGGTGAATGAAACAGGAAAGGACAAATGCAAGAAGAAAAAAGAGCGATTACTTCCACTTTGGTGCATTACTGAGAAGGGGGAATCTCTCTTTGGCAAAAGATTACAACAATAATGGGAAACCACTGTGCTCCTAAGATCCAGCACCTTGAATAAAGGATTTAACTGGGCAAGGAGCTGATGGCAGATCAATAACAGTAAATTAGGGGGAAAGCCTACAAACTCCTTTTGGTTCAAAGCAAGAGGAAATCCACCTCTCATTTCCACCAGATATCAGCTCTAGATATAGCAGCAGCAACGTTCCCAGTTGGCCCACTAGCTCCCACCATCTCCTTGACCCTACACTAACACATCTTCATCTTTGCTGAGCTCAGCTGAACCCTGTGGCTGAGACTGCAGAGGCCGCTGAGAACGGCTGCACCACACATGCCAAAATAAAGAGACAAAGTACATTTTGCGGGGCTGTATCCTTGATGTGCATGTGCTTTCAAATGGCACAAGCTCCTCTGGCAATAGACACCCCTGGGCAGCCCACGAGAGGGCTCTCACTCAGCCCCAGATCCCTCTCTTAAGCTCAGTGAGAGGGGTTTAAGTCTTTTTCAGTTTCTGGATAACATGATCCTATGGATCTTTCCTTTTAAAATAGTAATCAGAACAGCAAACAGAGCACCCGCCTTCAGTTGACCAATACACAACAGAGGCAAAGAAAGCAAACAGCAGGCTTTTCATTTAGTTTACACAGGGGGCACTTAAATACTGTATTGGTTACATAATACCATTTGGGGGTTGGGGTTTTACACATTCTTCTACTAAATATATCTGTGAGATTTGTTTTAAAGTGATCAACATAAATCCAGCCACAGCTTTGAAGCTATGATTAGACCTAATACCACAAGGTAGCTCATAGCATATTTACCAAAAACCAAGGCACAATAGAATTTTTTCCCTAGACCTGCTGATCAGCACTGCGCTCGCTCCACTGCAGCGGAGGGTGTACATTGCCTCTAGAAGTGCTGCCATAGACAGCCACTTCCCTGCAGGAAGCACAAGCTGCTGGGTTTTAGGGCTGTATCCTGCCACTGCTCCACATCCAGTCCTCAGAATTCACCTCAGCACAGATTGGACAGGACATGTTCTGGCCGTTACAACAAACTAAGTGCTAAGAAAGAGGATGAAGCATATAAAAAAATCTAAATCCTTAGCTGCAATTGATCAGGAAAAAGGTATACACTGTTAACTCCTCTGGAGAACCCTGTTCGGATGGGGTACCCGAAAGTACATTCCCTCCCTGAAAAGCCCTCCAGTAAACATCCTGTTTCCATCCAAAGGGAGTAGCAGGTGGCCAAACTACTCCACTGGAGGCTTGACAATGGCATTATCTATCCATCTTTTCAGCTGAAGCCTGGCTAAATCTGTACACAACTTCTGAGACTCCAGCTAAACCCTTCCTGGGAATGGAAAGCTTCCCCAGGCAAAGCCTGGATCTAGCAGCCCTGTGTTCTTGCAAAGGATGCATCCCTCTGCTCAGAAGTGAACAGATGGGGATAAAAGTCTCAAAGCATCAGAGCTTTAAAACAGTGCTCTTCTCTTTAGTGTATTGTCACCAGAAGCTCCATGGGCAGGGATCTCTGCCATAAGGAACTAGCAGAACAGCAGGTGGGTGGCTAATTGAGAATGGAAGTTCCTTAGGGCAAACCAAAATAGTCTTTGTGGCACTGCATGAAACTAGGTACAGTGCCTGGGCTCAGCATCAGACACCGACTCGGTAAACTCCTGCTTACTCACTCACCTGGGGGGTAGGTGAGCCTTTGACACATCTTGAGACACGCAGAGTAATCAGATGACAGGGATAAGCCACTGTCATGGTGCAAACTCGAATGTATGTAATGTATGTATCATTTTGCATGAATATAATAAGTCAAATGTTTTAAAGAGTCACCCTGCTACTACTACAACAAATAGCAGAGCCCTGCCTTCCTCAAACACTGATATGCTAAGAAGTAACACCTTTGCCAGGAGCTGCTACATCTTTGTGAGAAGTTTGCCCAATTAAAATCTATAGTGAGTTTCACTGAGTACAAAAGCCACCATCACACAGTCCTAGAAGCAAACTGGTTTTTTCCACCACTGTGAATTCCCGTCATATTTCAGAACAAGTTTGGGGTGATGGCCATCTGGGTTTACACAGCCCTCCAGCACAAAATTCTGTGACTTGGTTTTCTATTCACAGCGGATACACCTTTAACACATCTCTAAATTATTTCAAAAAATTCAAACAAAAGGGAGGCTGTGCTATAAGAGAAGGAGAAAACTAAAACCTTCCCATTCTGAAGGAAAAGGAGCTCTCTCACCAGCTCTAGAGAAGTATGGAGGTCACCTTCACATCCAAGATGTTTCAGACACCAAGAACAAGCAAAGCTAAGGATTTCTTGCTGCCTATCCCCAAACACAAAATGATTCACTTAGGACATTTATAGCAGTGTTTGGGACAAGTGAAAGGGTAGTTTTGGAGTTCCCCGGTTGAATCTCTGTCTGAATTCTCTGATCAGATCCCTTCTTTCCCTCGTTTCCCTGTTCACATGCATCCAACCTTACTGAAAGGTAAACTTTTACAGGAAGACACCATAACAAACTAACAACCACCAATCTCCTCCCCCGAAATCTCACATATACACACACACACAAAAAAAACCCCAAACCAAACAAAACAAACCCACAAACCCACAAAAAACCAAAAAATAACAACAAAAAAAGAAACCAAAAAAGCAGGAGATAATTTAATTAGGGGCAGGAGAATCTGGATAATACTTAAATCGGGAAAAGTGAAGCCAAACTGTTTTCCACTTGCACCCTGTATTACAGGAGCCAGTGGGCTAAGGGATCTTCTTTAAAGCCTGGACTAGCTGAATGAATGGCTCTTGGAGCTACAGTGGGTGGGGTAAAGCCCCAGCCTGCCTCCCCTCTCTCACGGCGGGGCGGCTCCCCGGGCCGGGGGGAGGTTCGCCCGGGCTCCGCTCCGCGCCCGCTGCCCCGACGGCGCGGCAAGCACTCATGTGGCCGGCGAGCGGCACGGGCAGCCCCAGCCGCGCTGCCGCCGGCAGGAAGAAAGGGTTTCGAGTTTTCGGGGACTCATTTTCGGAGCTCGGCAAAGGCCAGTGCACCGCAGCCGGCTGAGCCCGACAGCTGCTGCCGGGCAGAACTGGCCCCCGCAAACGGATTGTTTGGGGGTTCCGAAGGTCTCTGGCTCGTGGCTCTTGAGAGGACCCCGCTGGCAGTCGGTACCGCCGCTTTGTTCGTAGGCTCCGACCAAAAGGAAGGCTTCAAGCCTGAGGATCTTCCCCCACCGTGACACAGTGATGCAGAGGGCGGCCCCTCCTTCCGTCGGGGAAGGTGTGCTTGAAGCCACTGCCTTCCCCTCCATAAAAGGCTGACGCAAAAAGTCACGTCCACAAGTCCCAGCAGAAACGGGGAGGACAGGCTCAGAGCGGGGGCAAAGGGGGCACCGGCTAAAACCACTTCTCGACACAGACGTTTTGAAATTTTTTATTAACTTGGGGCACACAATAACATAGATTTTGGGGGGGAGACACGGCAGGAGTAAGTATTGCTCAGGCTATTCAGTCACACATTTCCGATTATCTCTGCCCAAAATACCTCTGCCCGAAATCCAAGAACATCCTTCCCTGGCTCTTCTCTATTCAAATTAAACCCAGTGATGCACACAAATGCCCCAGAGACCAGCCTGGAGGGAGCCCGCTGCTGCTCCTGCCGTGCCGTCGGGAAAGCCCCTCCTGGGCCCCCCGGGAGGCTCGGGGGTGACCCTGCCGCCGTACTGTGTTTCGTTGCATTTCCCTCAAAGAAGCGAGTGAGAGTCTCCCACCTGCAGCCGGCCAGTCCCGGCGGCGGAAAGCACGGGGAGAGAAGGGCTGCCAGGCGTGGGGAACCCCTGTCACCCCGCAGTTTCGAGCAGGGGCTACAGCACCCCGGGCTAAGGAGGCGCTGGCTCTCCGCAGGACACCCAGCCTCCCTCAGCCGGGCAGTAGGGGCCTTGCCCAGGCTCCCACCAGCGCCCGGTCACCCTGCAGCCCCTGCACAGCCGGACAGGGACACGCAGAAGCCCTTGCCTTCGAGGGACAGAGTGGCCGTCACCATTTTAACCTGCTCCGAGCAGGCCCACAGCAGAGAGGCAGCGGGTGATCTTCCGCCGCTCTGCAGGGCTGCGGAAGAAGGATACTGGGGAGGGCACGGATTAACCTGGGCAGCCCTGGGCATGTCACCCAGTCTTCCTGCTGGCTTCTTGGGCACTTACTCGGGAACCCAGAGCAGTGCTCACAGACAAGGCAAAGAAAACCTAGATATATAATTTTCTCTTCCAGATGGGATGAAGAAGTACCGACATGTTTTTGGGGTCACTCAGTTCTGCAGCTACAAACTGCGTGCTGCTCATCAGTCCCAGCCCAGTAGCTTAAGCATAGCTCTACCTATTCATTTCAAAAGATCCCTGGACTTCAGCTAACACTTATGAAGATTGAATTTTATTTTAGATTAGGTATTAAGGAATTGTTTCCGTATAAACCATAGTGTCTCAGACTGAACAACAATCATTTTTCCTTTGGCTTCTTAAGGCACCAGGTATAAGAAAATATGATCTAGTGTCAAGGTGGTTTTCTGACAAGAACGATCCAGACTGGGCAACTTTCCTATGCAGAAGACCACAGAAAGCAGGTTGGAAAGAAAAGCTCTATTCAGCATTATTATTATTATTTTCCCTTCAAAGCATCTTTTAATGTAGCATTCCACTCAGCACCAGCCTTCCCAGGGTCACCCCACGCAGCATCTCCTCCCCGGTGTGGCCAGTGCCCTGGCACGCAGCCGGCACAACCTCCGCTGCCGGAGCTCCGCCGCGAGATCCCAACCAGGAGCGTGCTACGGGCGGAGCAGGAGCTGCCCCGGCGCAGGTTAGTGCTGAGGATGCTGAACCACCCTCCCCTGGCCAGCTCCCACTGTACGTCCACTCCACGCCTGCGCCGTGCTCCACGCAGCCCCCGCCCCTACCCTGCTGAGGACCGCCGGAGTCGGAAACCCTCGTTCTCCGTCACTGACACGCATATTCACTTTGTTCTGATGTTCCCCACATTCGGGATCCCACGTCCTCACCTTCCCGTCCCGGCAGAATAAGAGCTGCGGGGCTCACTCGCTCCCTGGCTCGGCTTTCGGGTGTCGCAGGGGAGGAAGCCGGAAAAAGCTGCTATGTCAAATTTCCAGTCTTGGGAGAGTTCTCAGGCTTTTCTCTGCTACCCACTCCCTGCTCTCCTGGAGAACGGTGTCCCTGCAACTCTAGCTGCCGCTTCCAAAAATCACAACTACCCCTACCTTTTTGAGTAGGGAGGAGGGAAGTTGTACCCTCCGACTGAGAATTTACCCCTTAAAAAGGGAATCTATTCCCGCCGGTCGGATCGCCCCTCCTCTCCCCTTGCCAAGCAGCATCCCTCCTGTCCTCTGGCGCCCGGCTTTAGCCCTGGGGATGGCAGTTTTCCTAAGGGGCGTCACGAAGCACATTTTCCCCCAGAGCCGAGACCGAGGGGCTCCGAGGTTGCTGGGACTTCTTAAGCAAGTTAGTTGCTTACAATAAACAGCCGCCCATCTCATGAGGGAAAACAGCGCCCATAGAGAGAGACAAATATTTTAAAATTTTAAACTATTTTGCCCTGGAGACTGAAATCTCTAAGCTCGACTGAGAGCTAATCTCACCGTAGCTTTGTATTGCTGAGGAAACGCAGCACAACATAAACGTGTTTTGCTGTGCAGCTTTATAGAAAATTGCCTGCAGCTCGACAGTAATCATCTGCACATCCTCACCCAGTGAAGGCAGAGGTAATGCGTTCAAAAGTATAATATTTGCAAGAGACAGCAGATGGTTCTCCCTTGGGTGCAATTTCAGGAGAAGCCTCGCATTCTGCACTTCTCGAGGTCTGTTTTAACCGCACAGGTTTAATGCTATAAGAGCTCTATTTTTTTTTTTTTTCCCTTTGGCGATGGAGTCACATGCACACCCAACGCTAGCCCAGTGTAGGATGTTGCTGGCACGAGTCATGACTCTTCGCGTTTTGAACAAGCAGGGAGGATACAAGCGGAGTAGACAGGTGATTAAACAAGTGCCTATGCAGTTATTTTACCACATCACCTTCCGTGTGCCCACCGAAGCCAGTTACCGAGCTAGATGGGTTTGTACTAGGATGGGAACTGCTGGGGGTGCTTTAGGGCATGTTTCTCTCACAGTGTCAGCAGCCGGACAGGGCTGGAAGCCCTCTCACAAGCTATATGAGAGCACGGTTAGAACACCCCTAAGCACGAAGGCCCCCGGACGTCTTTGATGCGGGACAAGCACTCAGGGCGCCCGTGAGCCTCTCAGCTCCCTCTCCCGGGCAGGTACTGACCGAGCAGCTGTTGTGTTTTCTCGGCACAAGGAGGCACAGCGATTCTGTTTTGCAGCGTCTCAGGCTCTTGAGCTACTGGGCTTTAAACCTGCCGCCTGGTCAGAGGAAATTGGGTGAAGGCAGCGCAGGAATCGCCCTCTCCGCCGGCCCATCGGATACAGGCGCTGCCCAACGCAGCCCCGTCCCTGGATGTCGGCCCTGTGGCCAAGCACCGCCGCGCCCAGCCGGCGAGGAGCTCTCCCATGGGAGACGTGCCGCGCCCAGGGCTCCTGCCGGGGGCCGGGCTCTGCCCGCAGCCGGGGGCTCCGGCGGGGCTGGCGTACGCCGTGGGACCTCCCCGCTCCCTCCACGCCCCGCTGAATAAAGAGACGCCGACGGAGAGGAGAGGAGAGGAGAGGAGAGGAGAGGAGAGGAGA
>VYXC01002717.1:503556-520245 GCA_013397175.1 Platysteira castanea | reverse complement strand
TGAGAAACCCAAATTGCACCGCCGGGCAGACACGCAGGAAAAAAGAAAAATCGACGTTCTTTTGGTACATGAACAAAGCCCTCGGCAATAACTGCGCTGGCAGGAAGGGAAGCTGGACCCGCCGCTTGCTGTCCCCACGGAGGACGGCTGGTGGGGCGCGACGTGACCCACGAAGCCAGCGGGAGCTCCATCCCCGCAGGATGGCTGGCAGAAGCACCCCAGCGGCTCGCAAACTGATACCGTGTCGGTAAGGGATGGCAGCTCGGCTTTCATTCTCATGCCAAAAGGAATCCTCGGCGGATGGCATAGGATCTACTCCAGGGGAAGGGATCCAGCAAGAGCCGAGGAGAGCCAGGTGAGCTACGTTAGGGACAAGAGGTGTTCATCTAACTACCACGGACGCGCAACCTATTCTAGCTAGGAACAGATAGTTTCGTTTTAGCTTTTACTGTCGAGATCTTGCGAAATCCAATGCGTTTTGTTGTACAGGACAGGACAAGGAGAGCTCCCTGTTTAACGATCCTTTTGTGCGTTTGCTTCTCCCACCGAGCAGAAACCGGTATTTAATTTTACAATACAGATAATTGCCTTAAATGTATACCGTAAGCAAACAGACTTCATCCTTGGCCGCACTTCAACGATCCTAAAGAAAAATAGTAAACAGAAACGCCTGAAGCACCGCTTCAGAGCTTATGCTAATGTTTTAAACTTCCTTTTCTAATAACCGAGTAGTACATGACTTGGCAGAGCGCACCTAAGGAGGCACGGCCGCACGGGCGGTCTTGCAGCAGCTGATCGCCTTAGCAGTGTAACGCGGGGGAAACGGATGTTATTTGTTTTCCCCTGAAGAGTATAAATCTGCGGCGATCAAAGCTGCGCTGCTGAAACCCTGCCGGGCTGCCAAAGGCACACGGGTCGCAGGCAGCCGGCAGCGCTGGGAGCGGCGCGGAAGGCGGAGGAGCAGCGCTCACTAGCGGCCGCCGCTCCCGGCTCCAGCACCGACAGAACGAGAAACGCGCCCGCCCCTTTCTCCTCAGAACGGCCCTGCTCGCATCTACCCCGCTCAAGTTTTTATACAGCTCATCCACAGGGCTGCTCCGTAGGCAGGACAGAGTACCCACCAGCATTTAAGCGCACAGAAGAGAAACTCTCGTGTAGGGGCTCTCTGCGGGCACCGGCCAAGCCAGGCAGCCCGATCCTTCCTTCCAGGCTGCGGCGGCCGGGCAGGCAGAAACAGGGCTGTGAAGGCATCAGCAGAAGAAAAATAACACCGGGCACCTATTGCGTCTTATGTTCAACTGTGGTTTGAGTTGCACTTAGATTGACCCCACCTACTTCGATTTTCACAAGCACAAGCACACACTTGTACTATTAATGAGTACTCTCAGAAAATGAAGCTTAGGTGAATAAATACATAACCCTCACAAAGATCAAGCAAGAAGCCATAGATCCGAGCCAAAGCCAGCATCCACACCTTATTTTTACAATTTAAAAAAGCACACAGGAAGTAATCAGGCAGCTTTACAGCTTGCACATATTCTGATTAATTTGTAATGTGTTTCGTAAGGGTTTGGTACCCTTGAGATGTCATACAGCTTCTAACACTTCTTATCCTAATGAAGCAGGACACCATTTTCCCAAAGGACTGAAGACAGATGAATCCCTCACAGAACAGCAGCTTGAATCAGTATCAGAGCTGTCAAAGGATTTCACTGGGAACTTTATGCTAATTTAGAATTAGCACAATATCAAATACAGCAAAAAGGTTTCTATAATCAGTTCAATTTGATGCAATTTAAATGAGAAAGAAGCACTGAATGGTGCAGCTGCTGAAGTCTACTTTTCAAGGTGCTCACTATATTCCCTCCTTGCTCATACACACCCAAAGTAAACCAGTACTGTCCTCAGAAAAATTGGTTGACCGTGTCTCAATTGTCACACAATACTGCAATTACAGCAAGTTTGATTCAGGAAACAGATGAGAAGGAGGTAATGCTGGGTTTCCATCTTTTGCACAGAGAGTAAAAAGAAATTATTAGGTATAAATACCGCACATCCTAATAAAGAGTTTATAAACATGGGACCACTAAGATGCTTAGAATGTCCCTGGAAGGAAAGGGAAAAGGTATGAAATACTTACTCCTTTAGAGTCCTAAGGTTTTTAAAAATGTTTAAAGTTCATTACTGTTTGTGACCTGCATGCATAATAAACCCCAAGGTAAAGTTCAAATTGCCTTGTGTTTCCCTATGCAACCCCAAGTTGGGCAAGTTGAGTGTTTTATTCTTCCTTGAGGAAGAAAACCATCCCCTGGTGCTTCCTACCCGACAGGGTAGAAACAAGCACAATGAAGAGGAAAGCACTTCCTTAGCTTCGAGTACTCCTGTTTAAGGGTAACTTTTTTTTTGCTTCCTTAAAAAGCTTAATGACACAACTGTAAGTGCTGCCTTGTAACTCCAAAAACACAGGTTCCTGGAAGGCAGCTGATGAAACAGCCATGCTATGAAGCAATTAATTATCAAAGATAATTGATTGGTGGTCCAGGGCTGGATTACAGGAGATGTTTTTGAAGAGAAAATTGCAAAACCAAAAGGGCACAGATGAGAACTCAAAACTAGGAAAGAGGGGCATTAGCATTAGACACCCTCCATACACAAATCTCTGATAGGCTCTCAGCCAGTTCCCAGCTGCCAGCAGGGAATTTAACAAAGAGGCAGCAAGGACACCAAGCAGAGAGTCAGACACCAGCAGGATGCTGCTGCTGGGAGAAGATACTGCCACAGTTCAGCCTCTGTCCAGGACAGGTGTGAAACGTGGTGCATCTACAGTGCCAGCTACTGCTTCAGTGCTGGGGAAGGCAGAGAAGATTTAGCAAAATTAACAGGCTTAAAAATACTGCTGAGTAAGAGGCTTGTTTTGACTGTATTTTTTTCTCTTTAAGAAGATATGCTAATTTAACCTTAAAAGAACAGATATATCCAATTAGTATTCCCAAACACAATAAATTAAATTAGGGTTATATCATTTAAATACAAACAGTGGTTTATATTTAGCCTCAACATTCGGAATGAAGAATCAATGAGCAGCACATCCCTTCCAGCCCATGGCAAGAACAAACCCAGTCTCATTCATCCTGACTGAGAAGTTAAAACGTGCAGCAAGTGTTCATATGCTGAGCAGTTGTACAGAGCTTTAAAGAGCTTCCAGAAATAGAGAAGAAATATCCGTAGGCACACACTTGCCTCCAAAATTAACACATCTAAGGAACACTTTGTCATTTCACATTGAACTAGATATATACATATGTGTAAAATGCACTATTTGATAGATTGCTTTCAAGACAGAGTAGTCTTTAGCTACTATTCCTACTGAGAACAATTATAAATACAGATCCCTCTAATTCTTTCCCCAAAAGCCTTTCTGGTTTATTGAAGGAAGAATACAAAGCAGCACACTGGTGCACCTTTTCAGAGAGTTCTTGTAGTAGTAAGCAAGAAATGGGAAAGGATCTGCCAGTTATTTGAAAGAATTATTTCCTGCTAGTATCAGAAGTCAAAATAAACAGTTTGCACTTAACCTTGAAGCATATAGAGAATTTGGACAGGAGGTACAAAATTTATCACCTTAAGATAAGTCAAAAAAAGAAACAAAACTGCATTCCCGACTTTTATATCTACACCACTCAGTATTTCATGTTTTACCCTAGAGCCCAAATAGCTTTAGGCAGATGATAAAATCATATGGAAAACAAACACCATCACACAGCAGTACAAAAACTGAGATTCTCCAAGTCTCTAGTCCTCACCCATGAGGAAAGGGCTGAAAAGTTGAATTATGAGCAGCCAAAGTAAATACAAACACCTGAATGACACTCTGAAATCTCAGTACTTGCACATGAGCACAAGCCACCACTTTTCACAGCTATAATTTTTGCACTTCCTACATTAACATTAGGCAGAACTTAGCATGCTAGGAGTACCAATAGTTCTTTAAGTACTATATTAGACCTTTCCAAGGTAAGACATACTTCAACTGGACTTCTTTGAGAATCCTCAGAACAACATTTATAGTGATAAAAATTGGGGAAAAAAAACCCAACCAACCCAAGTCCCCCCAGCTATTGTGACACATGCCCATGTTAAATACTAAGGCTAAGTGACTTTCACACTTTGGTCAGAATCAGAAGTGGAGGAAACTCAGTTCACAGGAATATTATTGAACATGTCTCTAAAGAAGGCGTTCATGGGTATATTTGTGTGTGTGGCAGCTTGGTTCTTTACGAACAAAAGGTACAAATATTTTTCAAAACTAAGAACATACTACGAAGTAAGCAATAAGGACTAAAAGTCAGTTTTTTTGCAGCCTCACCAAATCAATTTGGCTCAAATCCAGGACAGAAAGCCAAAGATCCAGTAAGGTCCCAGTCAAGCATAATAAATAAGACTGAAAACCACCTTTGCTAGGGACAGAAACATCCAGGCACAGAAATCATTGGGTGGGGATAGTACCTGGCACATAGACCAAGATGAGCCTCACAGCTCTACCGCTTCTCAGCCAATTTAGTATTCCAGGTGCACAAACACTAAGCCCATATGGTGTAGGCACAAAGCATTTTAGCTCTTAGTGACAGAGAACTCACTGCCAAGACTATTTCTTCCTCCTGTCAAATGCTATCACATTTTTTGTGTTTATGTATATATCACCTTCAAAAGAAAAGCTCTCCTTTTTAATAAAGGAAAGAAAAAGCTTGTTTATGCAGGTTTGGTTTGTTTTTAGAGTTATCCTTTGTAGCTACAACCTCAATACCAATCAGTCAGGAGTATCAGTGAACCTGAAATATTAATCACATGAAAGTTTACTTCTACCACAAAACAGCAAAAGCCAGTCAACTTAATCTCTAAAATGCCTGCAATCCTTAAATACACACATGCAACTAAAATTAGTAGAAAAACATTCTTACCTTTTTCTTTGAAGAAAAATAACGAGGTACACAGAAATGCTGTTTCAGAGGTTCCTCGTTCCATAGGGTACGAGGGATCTTCCCTAGTAGGAAACCCTTAAATAAAACCTGGAGCCAGCCTGGGCAGCACTCCTGCATGAGGTACACACAGCAGCCAGTGGATTTGTAAAGCTGAACTCAACCACCTGCTGCACCCTCTCAACACAACACCAACACCGCAGCTCCTGACTGGAGCTGTAAGAGCAATAAATCAGTTTCCTCCTTCTTTAACTGATTGATTAATGAGCACCATAATCAGTAAACTATTTACACAGGGAAAAAAAGTGAATGTTCTGACTTTTCTCACTCATTTGGTAAGCTTTTCAATTTGAAACAAATTCACAAATATATGGTATTTTGAATTTTAATCAGTATTTCCAGTAACACTGTGTAAAAAACACACTGAAGAATTAATTTCTCTTTTCACAGAGGAACACAGAAATTCTCAACTTGTTCAATGAAGATTCCTTGCTAGCACTCCAGTGCATACCACTCTATCAGAAATCCATGACCAAACCATTGTTTCAGATTTGTTTTGCTTTTCTAGATTCACACATTAAAACCCCACATAGGCATACGCCTCACTATTTATTCACCTGGATTGTCATACTGATCTTGCAGAATGACATGGAAGTAAGTAAAATTCAACTGTTCCTTTGCACCATAAGAAACTTTATAAAATTCTAATATTAATTACACAAGCAGCAGTTTTCTGCACCTGTTCATAGAGCAGAGCAGCGTTACCAATGGACAATCAGCTGTACCACCACTACCAGAATATCTGAATTTCTTGGACAAAGTGACAATATTAAAATTTTGTTCTTCTTACTCCAACATACACATTATTTTCAAGTCTTCCAATACAATACAGAATGAAACTCTCATAAGACATTGGATGCAATTTTCAAGTCATTACTTCTTTTTTAACTCGAAGACTGAATAGCTGATTGTAAGTCATTCAAAAGACAGCATATTTCAGAATCATTTTTCCCTTTCTAGACTCAATCCATCTCCTCATCAATAACATTCTCTCACTAGGAAGTAGAAATCAGTTTCCAAATATTTAATTATAGTTGGAAAAAGATTACAAAATACAAAGTTTCATTGTACTAGAGACTAGAGAAAAGTATTACTTTCATTTTTCCATTTCCTCCGAATTCGAGAAAAAGTAACAAGCAAACAAATGACAACAAAAACTAACAGACGTATGAACTAGTTTCACCAATAAAGCTTGGAAATTCAGAAAGGATTTCACCAAATGAATGTCAGTGGCTGAACCTGGCAAAAGCCATTCCCCACAGAAGTGCTGCATTCCTAGAATGAACTAATGCCCTTCAGTAATACAGAAAGTCAGTCACTCAGGCAAGGCAGGACTTAGAAGAGACCAAAGATTAGAATCTCCGAACATTGGAGTCAAACGAAGCATTTTGGATCCTGTGTCAATTCAGAGCTCATCATGTTTTGCAGGGTCGAGACTGGGTTTGATGAAGACTCCCTCCATGGCTTTCCAATAGTTGTGGTGGTTGGCAGCAGGCATGCCATGAACTTCCCGCTGACCTCTAATGGGGTGGCCGTACTGCTCCCCCGTGATGGACAGGAACACCTCAGTCCCCACGTGCTTGAAGCGCACGGCATCCTCCCGCTCCCAGTAAGTCCCACTGCACTGCACAATCCAGAAATCCAGGTCATCTCCTTCGCCATCATCCCCAAAGGCACTTACTTCCTGTTAGAGACACAAGCTTCCTGAAGTGAAAGCGTAAGCAAACACCTCCAGGACACACACATATCAACCACAGATTCAGCAGAGTTTAAAGACAAGGATGGGGAAAGAAGAAGTGCTGTTGTTTTGCTTTGTCAAGAGTCACCAAAGCCAGAAGCAGTAAGATTCTACCACTACAATCTGAACACAAAGTGCCAGCAAACCCCAACCTGTAATCTGTGCAAAAAGTGCTAAAAAAACCCCAAACAAAACAAAACCTCCCAATGACAATTGAACATTCTTACATTAATGACAATATATGAAGTGTCTACACTGAAAAATGAAATCTAGGGGAAGGTTTTAGAGTCAATATTTCCCTTAAATAATTCTTTTGAAATGTTATTTTTTTCATCACCTTTTAAAATAATCATGTTATCTAGACATCCTACACAGAGCTGGACCTTACTGTTTCAGCCACTTTACTCATGGTGAAAGAAAACCCTTTTCTACAAAGAGTCAGATCTTCCAAGTTTGAATGTAACAACCTATCGACACGGCCTGAAGAAACACTGACATGACTAACAACAAAAATCTTCCAACAACTGCATTACTTAAGAGAGATTTTCAATCTTGGAGAAGCATTCTTTCAAGGACAAGACTGGGGCTGAATTACAGTTAGAAACTACACTCTTCTAGATATGTACAAAATTATAAATAAATACGACTGCAAGAGCAGATTCAGTTTTCCTGTGGAAGGAGAACAGATAAATAAGAATAGTGAAATGAAATAGGGATAGCAAGAAGATAACTGAGACTAAGAGACTGGATCACCAAGGAACTCAGACACAGGAATGCCTAGAGTTAGAAGACATGATTAGTTGCCTTGCTCTAGAGCAATCTTCACAATGTTGAGAAAGATATTCAATCTCCTGCATCTTGAAAACACCAAACATTTCAGAACAGTCTTCCCAGCAGCAATGGTGCAGGAAAAAAAATGCAGATTTGTTAAAACTACAGTGAAATACTAATACTGGCACATACAAAATTTTACCTCTGTCAAGAACCGAAATACATAATTTCAAGATCCAGAAAAGCATATACTTGAATCTGGATATGCACAGACATACTGCTTCTGGCAGCTGGTACCCAAGTCTGATTCTCCAAAAACACGAGTAACTGGAGAGACTATTGTCAACAACATGCACTATTTATACAAAAGCGTAAGATTTAAACCAACTCACTTGGTTATTGGAGAGTGGTGATGGGAAGTGATGAGTGTGCAGATTTTTCCCCGTGTTAACATGGGTAAGTCGTATGGCTTGCCCACATTTCACTGGTGTCCCACGCTGGCAACTGCTGTCACTCTTCCCACGGATACGCCAGTAGCTGTTGGCATCATCTGAAGCTTCAACTCCTGTCACTGATTGCTGCCCACTTCCTGTTTGAATAGAATTAAATGACACAAGACTTATCCCACCTCCCCAGTTCAAAAAGACATGAGAGAACTAAAGAAATTTGCTTTAATATTCTCATGCCTTCATGTTTACAAGATGCTTAATTCTCACAGTGCATTTACCGACTGCAAAGGGAATGCAGGTACCAAATAATCTTTCAGATGGAAGCAGTGAAACACAGCATGTATTAGCAGATGCAAACTGTCAAAGTTCCTAGTGAACACATAAGAAGAAAATCTGATCCATGACAGGTACTATTCACACCATCCCACCTGTATCAAAAATACTGCCAAGGTCTTTGTGTCCCCAAACAGACCAACACCCTCGCTGCCAGAACAGACACTCGGAAGGTACAGCTGAGGCCCTTGACACTGAACAGGGCTTACCTCAGGGACGAAGGCAAAGCACCCTTGTCACATCCCGACTCCAGGGCCCACAGCAGAGCGGACACGCCTTCCAGTCCCACAGGCCTCAGCATCCTCCTGTCCCTGCCATGTCTCCAGCGCACCCCTACACCCCATCCCTGGCCTGCCGCTTCCCTCCGCAGCAAGGACACGAACCTCGGGANCAGCGCGGCCGCCACTGCCGCCCTCAGCGCGGCGCTTCCGCTCCCCCGCGCGGGGCCGCCGGTCGCCCCGCCCACGGCCGCACTCAGCCAATCCCCACTCGTCCCCCGCGCCGCCGCGCATTCCCATTGGGCTACGGCGAACCGGCTAGGGGGGAAGTGACCAATCAGAGCCCGCGGCGTGGCGGCCCCAAGGGGAGGACGCGAAGGAGAACTGCGGGCGCTGCTCCCTCACGGGGCTGGGGCAGCGCTGCCGCCGGCCCCGGGCGCCTTCGGCCCCGGGCTCGGAGCGGAGGCGCCTCCGGCTGCCGGGCACCCCCGGGGCAGCGCTGGCACGACTCTGCAGTTTGCCCTTGCTGAGAACGTAGGAGGAGAGGCCGGGTGTGTCACTGCCGCCCTCTGGTCTAACGTGGTGTGGGTTGTATGAAAAATTATAGCCAGATCAGGCTGAGAGGTTGTTAAAGGGCCTTGGGGAAAAACGTGCTGTGGGTAGGACTGTTCAATTATCATTAGAGCTAGGGAAGGACAAATGTCCTCCCAGCGAGAACAGTGTCAGAGACAAACCGGCTCTGAGGTCACAGCCCAGGTACGGGCAGTGTTTAGGTACAGCCGCGGGGAGCCGCAGTTGGCACCGTCAGGTCAATCAGCCCCTGCTGTTCCATTCAGGCCACTTCTAGCTCAGAGCTGGCAGGCGCCACATTTAGGTCTGCTCCTCCCTGCAGTTCTGGCTCTTAGAATGGAGTAAATATCTACCCATTTTGGGGATTTGCAGAGAAAAGTAACACAGTGTTGAAAAACAAAGGGAATTCATGTTTGTGAAGTGACTTGGACGATAACACATCACAGGTCCAGTAATTTCTGGATTATATTAGAGCTTCTAATTATAGGGCATAAACGCTACACAAAGAAGAACTAACAATGGTTGCTGTAATATTAAGCTGTAGCCATAACATAACATCTTTGCTTTTGGATCCCAAAATTCACCTTCTGTACTTCAGTCTCTTGCAAAGTTCTTATAACAAAGAGATTGTTAAGTTCTATTTTGTAGAAAAAACACCTGCATAAATTAACATACATACTGTCCTTTATTGCATAATTTCGGAAACTGAAGAAATACATCCCACCCCCCCAAAAAAAAACCTCAGTAAGAGGCAGCCGTGGACAAAGGACACTTGAACTCCTACATAGTTCATTAGCTTTTGCCTCTGAAATGGCTTATAAGATTCAACCATGTACCACATCACAGCCTTGTGTGAGTTCCATGTAACAAAGTAATTCAAAAGAGCAAAAGATTTTGATCTTAGTGGCAAGGAGACAGGTAGAAGGGCTCCTGTCTTGGGACTTTAATCTTTGCAATAATGGTGTTTTGTCCTTGCAACAGCGAAGAACTGAAACACTGCACTTGATATTACAGGATGATTTAGAAAGCACATTAGTGTCGCTGAGTAGTGCAAACATCATAAGATGCTCAGCTGACTCTCTCTTCCACCAGTCTTGAAGTTGCAAGGCTTTTTCCTGCCCATGTGATACCACTCAATTGAATGTTTTGGGGGTTTTTTTTTGTTTTTGTTTTTGGGTTTTTTTTGTGCTGGCTTTGGCCTGTTCTCCATAGCTATACCTACATTTAAGAAAAATCTCTGACTTAAATGCCGGGTTAGCATTAAAACAAGCTCAAGTACTAAACTCAGTCACATACGTGTCTATACACATACACACACACAGACTGTGCTTTTCTCAGGACTAAAAACTCATTTCCTAGTGCTGGAAGTCTAAAGGTTTACTCGCAGAAAAGCAAAAGACCCCCCACTGATAGTCAAATGTCATATTTTTATGTAATTCTAAGCAGCCTTGCTGTTCTAACTAAGACAACAGCTCACATTTGCTTCTGTTGTTATAACTGGGGCAAAACCAGATGTCTGTGGTTGCCATTTTAGCCGTGGAAAATCAATCATATGGGGCTTTAGCTGGCACCTGTCTATCTTTCTGGGAGGTCGCTCAGTCTCAGTGCATTTAGTGCCGTTTACATGGTGCTCCCTACAATGCTTTTCAGTCCCACTTTAGAAACATAATTGGGTTAGAACGGTTGCCAACAAAGAGCCCATCAATGCCAAACACCCACAGCAATTAACAACCACCTCATTGCGACAGGGCCCTCTATTGTTTCTGGTAGATTGCTGTAAGCTCCAGGTAAAATTGCCTCAGAAATTATGTGGCTTCACATTGGTTACGGGACAATCAGCTTTTTTTGATAGGAATCTCTTTATGATTCTTGTTTATGCACACAAACAAAATAATTCAACAGTGCTGTAAAAAGAATGTAAAATTTAACTATGAAACCTTCAAACACTTAACCCCCCCCATCTTGTGCACAATTGATTTTTGAGCATTTTGGAAACTCCTACCATTTCCACTCAAGTGCAGCTGTAGGTATAACCTGGCTCTCCCTGAAAAAATTATTAAGCAGTGCCAAATGCTTTCAGCATGCAGAAATGAACAATCTGTGGCACAAGAAAATTTTAGAGGGTGTATGCTGACCCAAACCAATAGATTGTAGAAAAGGGATATAGTTTTTATGTTGGCCTTTAAGATGCTTTAAACTTTCTGTTTGTTTTGTATGGTTAGAGCCATTACTGACAACTAAGGTAGCAGAGCTGGCAACTCCTGGGTGTGACCCACACCCCAAGAAGTGCTGGTGCCTCTTTTGGTATAGACAGCCCCTGATTTATGGAGAACACTGCAGCAACACCTGAGTTCTTTCTCAGACCAACACAAACTGTAGGCAAAACAGACAGGGACAGTTCTGAAGCCATTAGTACCTGATACAGAAACAAGTCCACATGAGCTCCTCAGCTGGCTTTTCTCTCCATCTGGTCCTTTCTCTGATATCAATAAAGATGAACTGTACTGAACTCAAGAGAGTAACTGTAGACAATCAGGTCTGCAAAGATTCTGTAGGGTTTTTTTGTCTCCTTCTTTCACTCCACACTGAGGAACAGCTGGTTATAAACCTCACTTCAGATGAAACATTTGTCTCCACTGGCATGCCTTACAACAGAGCTCTTCCAACTGTGATTCCTAAGCCTCATACAAACAGTGAAAAGGAGTAATAATGATAAAGTGTTCTCACCTGGGGAGAAATCAAAGTGACAAAAAATGGCTTGCCAAAAATTTATAGAATTCTGGTTTCTTATCACTTAGCGTAAGTTGTTTAAGGACTAGATAACAAAAATAATTTGCTTAGATTTTTGATTTCAGTAGATATAAACACAATGTAAGAATAAGCAGAGTAAGTAAATAAGCAGAAGAGATTTGACAAAAAAAGTATTAACATATACATACATATGTATTTAAATTAAAGGCTTTTTCATCGGGGGGAGAAAAGTTGATGTTTTTTAATTGCTGCCTTCTATTTCTAGTCTTGGAGGTAGAGAGGATTTCCTGGAAAGTTCCACGGAGTCGAAGTGATCTGTGTCCATCACTGTTGCCATCTCGCAGCCACTCTCCTGACTGATGGTTGTCCTTCAAGAGCAGGGGATCTCCCCTCAGAACCCCAAAGGAATTAATCTTCCTTTCCATTCAATCAACTGAGATTTTTCACATGTTTGCAGTGATGCTGGAAGGTGACAACAATCACTGTAAGTGATCTGCCAGATTACCTTACACTTGTAGTAACATTGCTGAGGTGTTCCCAATGTTTGCATTAATTCCTTTTTTTCCCCTTAGTATAAGGACCTGCCTCTTTAATTCATTTTAACGATTCCTGATCAATGTCTGTAAAAATCAGGTTCAGGCTTAACTCTGCTTTTGTTTAGACAGTATAAATTGAGGCTGAGGAAGTTATTTAGAATTTGTAGGCATGGACTGGAATTGTTGTTTTGATGACTAGCTTCTATTTTAGAATAAGAATGTAAAAATGCAGTCTATGTTACATCAGTTCAGGCAGCTTTTAAAATAGCTTAGTTCTTCATGGGATTTGAAAAACCTCTAGACATCTGTTTCAGTGGTAGGTAAATATTAATGTAATTCTGAAAATTCCACTGAACATTTATGCATCTTTTATATAACCTGCCCCTTTATGACCTCAATAGAGATAATTTCCTCTAGGAACCTTTATCATAAATACCAAGAAATGAGCTCCAGTTAGTATAATAACTTTCTGAGAGGTCAAACTGAATTCCTGATGCAATCAAATGGTCAATGGAATCAGTTAGTCTAGGTTAAGATATTAATGTGCACAGTTAAAGAGTACCTATTTTGGAACCATCATTTAATTGTCTAGGGGAAATATTCCCCATCTCAACTCTTTTTTGACCAGGTGTCTTTGTATATTTAATAGACCTCAACATGGGGCAAAGAGGCATCTGGAAAAGGAATGTGCAGGCTTTACATCATCTCAACCCCGGTTAGAAGCCACAGATGCTGTAGCTTAGTTCATATTCAAATATTAATTTTTACCACACATTAGACACTGAAGGAAATGCAGCAGAGAGAAAATAACCCTCTGAAAAAAGGGAGAGTGGATTAAAATTCGCCATCAATGAGGCACAGTATCACCAAGGACCAGAGGCCCGCTGCATGCATCAGGAGGGATTTGAGGTTGGTGCTTTTAACAGTTCCTTCATAATTTAATGCCGAGTGTCAAGTTAATAATAAGGTCACAATGGCATACTTTGCCTTTCAGCCACCTTGCTAGGACCACACACCTTGCCAGTACTGGGATTATTTTGTGCTGGTATAAATTCAGGTATTTCAGAAATGGGCGAGGGAAGGTGACAGGTACTGCCTGGCTGTGTCACATGGTAAGCAGAGAAGCCTTTCACTCCTAGTAGATGTACGCCAGAGTTTGGGGATTTCAACCCTTTTTGATGCAAGAGGGAGGAAGCTATTCTATGGATGAAAAACTGTAGTTTAGGCATTTCTACAGAAGCCACTGAACTTCAAAGATTTAGTAATTCTTTGAGGCTGGGGAAGACAAAAAGATGTTTACATCCTTTCATTTAAAAAATGAATTTTACTTTGTCTCATTTCAATGCCTTTTACAATTCACACTTTCAACAAAATTTCATGCAAGGAAAAGACAAACCAAGTCCTACTGTGCTACCATTGTAATCCCAAATGAACTAACTAGCTGCAGCCAAGGGAACAAGAAAAAGAAAACACATTTTTTATGTCAACATGTAAACAGACGCCTTGTTGGAAGCAGTAAGTGTTGGAAAACCCTTCTGTGAAATACAGGAAACTTGAAATTTGCTACTGAATAACTCAAAGTTCAGGGAAAGAAATTCAAGCTCAAAAGCGGTGAAGCACTTGAGGATGGTGAGAGCCCCTGCTGACTTTTGCAGCTGAGAGAGTTTTTTGTTTTGTTTTAGTTAAGCTGGAAGATGCAGCCTCTGCTTAGTCCATATCTTGGCTTATGCAGCTCCACCAGAAATACTGGGCTATGTTCCTGTCTTCAATGCAGAGGAAAGACTATCCAGAGGAAGCTTGCCTTGCCTTTCAGCTCGACGTTGAATTTGTAAGGGCCTTTCCCCTCTGGGCTCTGGGGGTTCAGCTGCAAGGGCTGCCTTGGCAGCCAGCTGTGTAGGCAGGCTGCAGAGGGAGCACTGCTGCTATCTAAGGGGAGGTGGCACAGGGGCAAGATTTGCCTGCTGTGGAATGTTTGCTTCCAGTCACAGGAAGGACAGCTGGATAAACAGGTATGAAATCAGAAAAGCCTCCAGGAAGTGTATTAAATATTTAAGAAGGATGTTACTGTTAATAGCATTAAATGCATACTAAGGTTAAGAAGGCTGAGAAGCCAAGATTTGTCTAAGATTCTTATGTAGTGCCTCTCACCTGTGCTGAGGCAGGGAGCGCTGGCAGTTCTAGAAAGAGGCAGAAAACCCCAGAGTTTGCATTGGCAAAGACAGGAGGTACTTATTTTATGATTCATTACACTATTTCAGAGTTGTGCTGACTTCAGCTGTTAGAGTAACAGCACTCATCAGTAAGTGAAGCCTCTTGGGGAATGTGGGCAGGCTGTGACGTTCATCTCCCAGAACGGGAAGCAAGTAGCAGTTGCACAAATACTGGAAACCTCTACAGAACATCAAAAACCTTTCTGTAACAGAGCCATATGGCTATCAAAAGACAGAAAAGCTCACAGGAATTGCCTGAATGAAGATTTAGCAAGTTGTCTTCAGCATTTTAGCATGATCTGTTTTGAATTTCATTTTGTATAATTTTTTTCTAAGAGAAAATGTCATTGAAGAGGCAGAGGGCTGTCTCAAGCTCTCACCATCATTTCCAGTAGTCAGTGTTCATTTACATGAACAGGGAAGGGCAAGAAAGAGTAAGAAAGTGGCAAAAAGCTGATGTTCACTCTCAGTGCAGCAGAAGTCTCCCATGCTCCCAGTCTCCCAGTGCTGCCCATTTCAGGGCCTGTAGGGAGACCATAGTCTAGGAATCAAATTCTCCTGTGAATAATATTGCTGCCACCCATTCTGCTTTTATTTTTCTCCTTCAAAGTATCAAAATAAACTTACAAATTATCATCCAAAACTTAGTTGCCCTTCAAAGTGCCCTCAGTCTAGTGGAAACAAAGTGCTATGTGGACTGCAACTGATGAGAGCCTAAAGATCAGCAGGGCTGCAACCTACCTCGATTTGGTGATTCCAAATTCCTTGTTAGGAGATAGACCTGGAAAACCACTACTTCCACAGGTGTTCATGCTCCCACATAGATGTTTCAAACTTTAGCTCTAGGAGCAAAAACAGTGGAATTTCCTCTGCTGAAGTGTGCTTCTGTGTCTCCAAACTGATGGTTCATCCTTTGCTGAGGACAGTCAGTCTCTGGCTGTACCTACAAGTCACGTCCTTGACTTTGGGGCATGGGCATGCCAGCTGTCTTTTAGGAATTGCACGCTGTTGAAAAAGGAGACATCTGGAGGCTTTGGTTCCTTTATACATTCTTTGTACAATAATTAAACAGCAGGTTGGTCAGTCCATTCCCACAGAAACAACTTTAAAGCCTTTTCCAATCCATTTCACTCCAGTTGCTCTTCCAAGAAGCCCATGCTTGGCTTGACAGGTGTTTCTTCACTTACCTCCATGCTGGCAGAGATTCAGAGGTGGAAATCACCATCATCCATGCAAGAGTCCCAGTCCCAGTGTGATTCCAGTTTCCTGGAACAAATTAGCAGCAAACACCAAAACAGCTACCCTGGATCCAAGGACATGTTACCATGGCACTTTCTGAGTTGCCACTCTCCCTACCCAAACATGAGTTTGTTTTTTCTCCTCCAATATCAGAAGTGGGAGAAAGTTTTGTCATAACATTACAGACCAAGAAGGGGGTTGTTCTGCTTTGATAGAACTTCATCCTCTTCCACAGGTAAAAAATGCAGGCTGATAGTATCTTCCACTCTCCATTTCTAAGCTGAGTACTTGGCACTTTCACTTTCATTCTGGTAGATCCAGAATAGCTTTTCTGCAGTAAGAAAAAGCAGTTCAATGCCAGGACAAACAAGATTTTACATGCAGCCTGATGGAGAACTGGCTGACATCCAACACTGAATGACAGCATGTTAGAAGCTGCCCTTCGTGAAACTCTCATCTGTTCTCCCTGACCTTCCTCAGCCCAGCACCAAGAGCCGTGGGACCTGCTGGCCAGGGTTTGCTGCCTTGTGGCTCTGAAGTCAGACTGAGTGCACACTGCCAGCAAGCCAAGGTGGGGGAAAACAAGCAAGTGGTTACTGTGACAGTCACCGATTGCAGGATTACGTATCCATAACATCGTTGGGATCATCAATTTTGCTCTGAAGCCAGCACAGAGCACGAGCTGAATCGCTTGTACCACCCTCAGCCAAAGGCGGGTCTCACCTCGGGAGTCTGGAGCAGAGACCACCACAGAGAGCGGCACGGGTCCACACCGGGGCCCGGGCCGTACCGGGCCGAGCGACACTGCGGGCCGCCGCCGCCAGGGGCCGCCGGCGGG
>VYXC01002717.1:471257-503494 GCA_013397175.1 Platysteira castanea | reverse complement strand
TGGAGCCGGGGATCGGCGGCCGCAAAGACGTCACGGCTGCGGAGTTGCCTCAGGTGATCCGCACCCGTGCCATTTCACTGGGCACCGCGGGCGAGGGTGGACCCGGGAATGGAATCTGACCCCCTGACGCACCCTCGATCAATTGAATTATCACACCAATGCCCGGACCTTTCGCACACTCATCCCCAGAGGTACAAAGTGCATGCACGAGTTTGCCCCCGCAGGGGTGGGTAAGGCTGGTATTCTCAGGCAGAGGCAGGAGCAGGAGCAGACAGGGATCGTGTGAGCTACACGCAACAGGCAGAGGCAGGAGCAGACAGGGATCGCGCGAGCCACACGCAAATCCAGCCACTGTGCGAGCTGCGAGACAGCGGCGGGCTGAGGTGGAGCAGGAGGAGTTAGAGAGGGGCTGAGTCACGGCTGGGTTCGCCCCCGGTAAGCCTGTCTTTTCCTGTTTGCCTGTGATCTGCAGACTGCCGAGTGTTCCGATTTAACCTCCTTTACTTTTTTGTCAGGGATGACATCTAAGGATGCTTCAGGTGAAGCTAATAGTAACTGGAGATGACTTTGGCTATTGTCCTCGGAGAAACCAAGGCATCGTGGACTGTTTCCTGGCTGGTGCGGTATCTAACGTGTCCCTTCTAGTCAACGGCAGTGCTGCAGCAGATGCAGCCAAACTGGCAAGGAGGTAAGCTACTTTTCTTAGCTCCTTTGTGGACAGCCTCCACGAAAAAACAGGCCTGGAAAATTTAGTATATTGTAGCCCCGATTAAACACTGTATCATAGCTCAGGCTGGTATAAGAAAACTGTATTCAGACACATTTACTAAGACTCCTCATTGTAAAATCAGTGATCTGCCAACCAATACCCATAATGGTCTTTCTCTAGTTTAGCCACTGCACCTTTTTCCCTCCTCAGGATAGGAATCCACTTCCACTATTTGACTAGTAGAATTTGGGTTTGTTAGACTCTCTCCTTCCGCACTTCTAAAGGATGCGTCATCAGAATGAAAGTGCACATTATAGACTCAGACCAATCTGCTACCCCTAAAACTGTTAGAGAATAAAAGCACAAGTCTTTAAATCTCATTTCATTTGATCCATTTTACCCAGGCTGAACACAAGGTCAGCCAGGCTCATTGCAGAATCAGGGAAAGGTATGATTCTGCAAAGGCTTATTTGTAAATCTGGGCAGTGGAAAATTTGAATTTTTTTCCCACTCCATAAACCTTTTTTTTTAAAAGCACATCAATATTTCTATTAATTCTAGGCCTGATAAACACATCTGTAAAAAATGTATACATAAAGAAAGGGAAAATACCTTGTACCTACCACCTTTACTTCTTCACCAACTTCAGAGGCTGCTGGCACAGTTAGCTCTGCAGCAGATCAAGTGCTATGTGGCAGTCTCATGGACTAGTCCGGCAAATCCTTTAATAGGAAGCATTATTTGTATTTAGGAGGTAAAGCTAATGCTTCAGCTCCAGTGTGGGCAGGCACTTGGAAGCAGGAGTATGTTCTGAAAGAGAGAACATCACGATTGAGAAACAATTTAGGAAAGCAGAAAAGGAAAGGAGCTGTACTGCTGCTAAATAAACTGAGACCTTAAGCTTCAAATGCAGCTGCTGTGGGGGAGAGTTTCATGAGAGTCCTGTGGTCCTTGTTCTCACTGAGCATCTCTCCTCACTTTGCTGTGGTTTTAGGGGTACTTGGAAATTGCTTGTAGCTTCTTTGCTGTAGGGTAGTGGAGGAAAGCCAGGGTGTGGTGTAGTGGCAAACTGGTCTGTAAAAAGGCTAGAGATTCCACACAAACGTCGAGGGAGGAACTGCCTGGGAATGAGAAGGGGAGGGGCACAACACCACTGAGATACCTACAATCCTATTAGTAAATGAAACAGAAAACACAGAGAAAGCCAGCACATCTCTCAGACACAGAGGTACTGGGAGACCATTTAAGCCCCAGTGGTCTGGTAATGTTGTCAGCTATTTTAGCCACAGTCTTTAGCAGGCTTTTAAAATAGAATCCACCTGGCCTCATTTCCATAGCCAGGAAGTAGGCCATGTAATCAGGGGTTTAAAAAGCATCTTTGAATCCAGGTCATGACACTTGTGCTGGCAGCTGATATGGGGGTGAAAAGCCAGGTTGGAGGGCAGGGGACAGCAGAGGCTGCAGCCTGCTGCTACAATTTGATTTTTTTTTTTGGTGGGGGGAGTGGGGTGGAATGTAATTTTGAATTGTCAGTGTGAATGAAATGCATTTAAATCTATTTCTGAGCACATAAGCAGGGTGACTTTGGGAACAGCTGTCAGCACTGAAGATCAACAGCCCAGGTTCTACAGTTCCTCATTGGTGTAATTCTCTGCAGGTGTGTTCAGCCCTGCCCAGACATGGGGGGAGCATCTGCAGGTGTGGAGAAGAGGGTTCCTCATGTTCTAATGCAAGCCCTTCAGGTGCTGCTAATTGGCACCTGTGTGTGTAAACAAACTCCTGTGTCACCCCTGAGATGTTTGTTCATGTCACAAAGGCTGACGCAAACTCTTTGTACACAGATGACAAATAGGTCAGACTTACTAGAAACGTCATTGAGTCCTCCTCATCTTGTGGTGCAAAAATGGGAAAGTATCACTTGCTCGACTGCCTTGCCAATATTATTCCCTCTTTTCCCTGCTTGGTTTCATCTTCCATCCCACTGTAAATACTGACACTTTTTATCTTATGGGATGGAAGTCTGCCTATTTTTTTTCTCCCCATGTTTTTCTTCCCCTATTCAGCCTTGACCAGTGGCACAACCAGGAAGAGTGGGTCTATCTTCAGCTGAGAGAAGAGACTTGAAGCAAGTAGCTTGTCCTTTCCTGGGGCACATTCCAGTGCTGTACAATTTAGTCTTTCACACACATGGTGCCAAGATTGTCAGAGTGCTGGACTGCTTCCATGGCTGCTTGATAAACTGTGACATGATTGCTTGTCACTGCAAGTCTCGAGCTCTTACTCCTTACCTGGTTTTCAGGTAACTGGACACAGGCAGAGCTAATTAACAAGTAGACAACTTTTCCTTCCTAAGCACCTCATGCTGCCCTACAATATTAGGATTCAGCCTCCTTCAGAAAGGAGCACAGTTCCTCTGAAGTGTCTTTCTTCCTTTCATTTTCACAATAATTCCGTAGTTTCTGGGTGTACCATCTGTTGCCCCAAGTCTTGATTAGAAGCCTTGGCAGACGTGATGATAGTCAGCAGATCTTTGTATCAGCTCTAACACAAGCCAACTGCAGAACAGCAGAACCAGGCAGTAAAAAATACACCTTCCTCAATATTCAGGCTCAGGATCTTGGGCTTTCCTTGTTCACTGTCACAAGTGGGCTGAAAGAAGGGGCACACTCATTTCTAGCAATAGAGAAATTTCAGCAGAGGCCTGATCCATCACCAAATGACAAACCTATTGATAGCATCTGCCAGAGCAGAACATAACCAGAACAGCAGGTGGGAGAACAGACTGCCATTGTGGGTTGAGGGTTTTTTCAGTAACTCAAAACTTTTCTCTTTATAGGGTCTTGACTGACTGTGATTTCCTGCTTAGCCATGTAATATAATCTCAATTTCCTACTTAACAAGCCCTACCTTGAAGTCAGCTAGACTTCCTGGTGATTATTCCAGAGCCTCTCCCAGAAACTGGAAGAGTTATTTTGTAACCTGAAATGAAGAGATGCCTTAATTTTTCTTTAGAAAGATGGAGATAGAAATAGAGATATCTAAGACAGTTTGCTGCCATATCCCCCACCCTTTCCCTTTATATCAAATGGCTCAGGTGTGACTGAGCCTTAGGACCCTTTTCCATTTTTTCATGTCCAAATAGCTTATGAAAAGTGACATATTTTAGAACACAAGCTCAGTCTTCCTGGGTATTTTTTTGCAGTTTAAATACTGAACATCAGCTGAAGCCCCCACAACATCTGGGTACATTTAACAGAAGAATCTAACAAAGCCACACTTAATTGGTCTCTATGTTTTCACTTCCTTTCCCGTCAACACTAATTGCAAAGTGTGTGTGTACATAGTGACTTAATTCTGACCCTCCCAGTCAACATCTGACTAATTTAGAAATCTCTCATGCTTTCTCATCACCCTTTTGTGTGACTGTTAATCACACAGCAGACAGTTCCACTGCTGAACTGTTTGGATGGGGGTGGGACCCAATCTGAAGCCTAACACTAGAATCCCAGATCATCCTGACTTCACTGGCAACAGCCCATTTTACTGATGTAAGGCTACAGACACAGGAGCTGCACTTGATACAAAGATGTAATCACAACAGAAACTCAGGTCCCTAAGCTGTGTTACAGCACCAGTTCTTAACACTGCAGAGGCTTTAGAGCATTTCTGGAAGAAGAAAGAGGTTCTTAGCAGTAATAGAGCAAGAAAAGATGCTATTTGATGAAAGACAGGTATTACTGAATGGTAAAAGGGTGTATGAGGAAGTATTGCAAATACCAACATGAGGAAACTAAATGACGTGCACATTTTTGCTCAAAGACTTGCTTTGTCTGGCTTCAGACACTTGGGTGTTCACTGAAGTGGGATGTTTGGATATAGATATTTACATGAGACTCTGACTTGGGTCACACTCGAGCTGAAACCTGATAATCAGCAATTTCCTGGATGATACAAATGGGATGTTGAAGGTGGGATCTGTTTACTCATCAAGGGAAAGGGTAAAGTGCCATGCCTATGCCAGAGCGTGCAGCCTGCAGCAAGGCAATTGGGACTGTGCTTGGCAAATCTCATAATTCCCACAGCCGTTGCAGCTGCTCCCAGGAATACACAGAGTCCCATGGCAGGGCCAGGCAGGACCCAGGACACTGTTACTCATCCACCAAACTCAGAGTGACTCAGTGTAGTAACCATCTCCAGGGTCCCTTTGCTGCCAAGGATGTGAATGAACAAGGATTGCAGCTGCACATCGCCTCAGCAGAGACATTTGTTCAGAGCACTCATGTAGCAAAACAAGCAACTACTTGAAAAGGAAGCAGTTTAAGCAGTTTAACTGCTTGTATTTCCTCTCTCTTTGATAACTGGACTGGACCTGCTGACTCAGAAATCTTTCCAGCCTGAATTCCTTCTTGCTCCTTCTAGCACTTGTAAGGATATCTCCTGCACAAGCCTCTCCTTTTTTTTGCCTCACCTCTACAGGGGATGCTGAGAAGAGAACCACAGAGGTAACAACCAACTTTCAGTGCAAACAGCTCACTAATGGGTTAACCTTAGTGGCCTGAACCACAAGCTCCCGGGGAGTTCAGTCTAATGCTGCTCCTGCTGTAGGAACACACACCTGTAGCCACTGTCCTGTGGCTTTAGCAGGAGTGAACCGAACCCCTGTGCTAAATCCTGCTTCACATCTCTGAACTCCTTGGGGCACTGGGACGGACTTGCAAACACAGACAGGGGCCTCTCCAAATAGATTGGAAGAGTCATTGCAGCTTAAAAGTGTCACCAAAAAGAGTTTAGAGACACCAAGTAGATTCTTCACACCATTTTGTTTTGACAATTGTAGCTGTATGCAGAAACTAAACTGTTGCCTGAAGCCCAGTGCCAATCCTTTTATTTTGCATCTCGTGACCAGCTAGCAGTTAATGACCAGCAGTGACCAGCAGGGCTCACCCTGTCCCATCTGGAAAGGGCTTGGGCAGAGGAGTGGGGATGAGGCCAAACCCTCAACAGCTGAGCTCTGGTCCCAGGGCAGCATCACATGCTATATAAGCTGCTTGAGCTGCTGGTCTCTGCTTCAGTATTTCGGCCAATAAATTAGCAGATTTACAGTCTTTTGAAAGATACGGGCAACTACAAAGTGTAATTCTGTAGCTGAAACAATCATATGCACTCTGAAAAATGGGCCCTTTCAGGATATTGCTGCACCTTGACTTTTCTCCCTGCTAGCCTGCAGTAGAGCTCTGCTGTACCCACTGAACTGTCCTCCTTCCCATATCCTTACAACCTTCCCCACATGCCTTCTTCTGTGCACCTCCTGCTGATGAATATTTCTAAACAAGTTTCCCATGTGTGGCATTTTAAGTTTTGTTTTCAGTGCTGTATCTCAGAGCCATTAAACATGAGCAATTCCTCTCCAGGCACCTCAGCATGCACAGTCTGTCAAGCCAGGACTGACTTCACAAGAAAACTATTAAGATATTCAGCTGGTGTTAGGCAGAGCTCTGAAACATGCTCTAATGTTACAGTCAGAGTCTCCTCTTACCCGAGGACAAGGCTAGCTCTCTCTGCACTTCCACATTCTGCACATTCCCCAGCTCTGGGGCTGGGTTTGGCTCTGGTGAGGAGCTGCTCTCATGTTCCCCAGTGCAGCCCTTGGCTCCTTGGTGTCCCACACCTGTCAGAAGGACTTGCCTTCTCCTGGAAATAGCTTTCCTCACAGCATTTGAGGCATTGCACAATTGGAGGCAGTTCATTTGATGCTTCTGGGAGACAACACTGAGAGACTCAGCTGTTCATTTCTTGCCCTCCCACAACACATGAGAAAGAGAGAACTCAACAGAAAAAGTCCATCTGCTGATTCATGGTAACACATGAATCCTTTTTTTCTTGCAAACAGCACTGGCTGTGGTACAAATAATACTCCAGCTGATGCACTCAAGAGCTTCCCAGAGACATTATAAAGGATCTGGGATGGACTTCTAAAAGAAAACCAAAACAAAACCACAGGCTTCCCCTCTGTCTTTGGGTTCAGTAGGTCACAGGATGGAGGGGAAGCCCTCCTGCCACAGCACCCCTTCTGTAGCTGCCTCCTGCCCTGCAGCCTGTCACCCCCAGTGACACACCTTCCACTTCTTGTGTTAGCCAGGAGATGGTGTGCACATGTGCTCAGGCCCCAGCTACGATGAACATTTATCCTCAGTGAAACAACCAGGCACTGCTGCACAGAAATCACCAGATCAGAAAAGCCAGAGGACCTTTTTCTCCACAAGCTGTTTTGCCCTGTTAAACAAACATTTAAGCTTCTTAATCACACACTGGACTCACTTTGTTCCACAGAGCTGTGCATGCAACTTGGCTCCTAACATTTATGTCTTTGAGAAGTAGTATCTAGCAACTGACAGCACCATCTATCTGGATCAAGACATGGAAGAGCCAGGAAAAAAAGGCTTTCAGTCCTGCAAGGGCCAAAGCCTTAGGACCTGAAGGAGCTAAATGACTCTGACTTGGTCCGATCCATTCACAGTCCCGTCTCCAGTGAGTTGGTGCTTCACCAGTCAGCTTCAGACATCAGACAGAAGGGGAAGATCTCGGTTTCCCACACTTTGCCTAAATGGAGATTGTTTTTGTTTTCTCCTTGTGGCATGAGGGCTGTACCAGGGACAGACCACACCTAGTTTTAGGAGCTCCATGCAGAAGTTCCAAGAAGGATTTAAAGCATCACAGACTTGTTGCCTTGAAATTCACTCTGCACCGTGACTCAGACTGGGCAGCACAGACAGAACATTGCGGTCCTGTCATCCACTCAGTGGGTCAGCCAGAGGCCAAGGGTTGTCTTGGAAAATGTTTCAAAGCATCATTTTGGCTACTGATTCTGAGGATTTCCAGAAAGGCTGATGAGACCGAGCACAAAGCCAAGCACACACAAGTCCTGTTCTCATAGGGGAATCCACAGCACAGACCAAGAAGGAAACAGCAGCACCCTGCTAAGCCCTGTGGCTGAGGGGAGCTCTGCAGCCACACCAGCTCCATAGTTCCTTTTTCCTTTTTTAACGTTACAGAGTGCAACTGGTTAATCAGTCATACTAATCACACCCTGTGATTCCTTAGCAAGGCTCTACACTTCCCTGTGGGCCTCCTTGCACTAATCCTTCTTTGGCTGTGCCAGGGAGATGCTACTCTGTACAGCTCAGCCTTGTCACTCACTGAGTGATTGCTCCAGCACACAGAAGCCCGGCCACTGCAGGCAATTCCAGCTGCAGCCCCTTGGACCAGGAAACACTTAAACTCAGACAGTATTTACACCTGTAGCCTGTGCTGTTGCCATAACAGCTTCCTTGGGCACTGTTTATGTATAAATGACTGGATTCTATTTAAGGGCAGCTTTAGGAGTTGTCAAGTAAAACTGAAATGTCTCATAAATGTGTCATCTTTAACAGGGTGAACAATTCAAGGGGACACCTAGCAAGGGCTAATGAGGTGCTTTAGAAAAGGCTGCAAGGTCTGGATTTTTCAGTCAGTTACCAGTGACTGCAGGTACTGAAGTGCAGTCACAGTATTTAGCCCAAGATACCTCGTGTTGGGAGCCAGGGTGGGAGCAGGGTTTGGGAGCACTCACAGGCTGGCCCTGGGCAGAGTGCACAGGGTGGTTACCTGGAGATGTCCTGCTCTGGCTGGGGTCACTCTGCTATCCTTTCTGGCAAAGCAGAGATACAAAGATGTACTCCAGTGAGTACAGCAGCACCTCTAAGGTAGTCTAGTTCTTAAACTGAAGTCTCCCCCTCTTTGACCACAACAAGGGAGGTACAAAGCTTAGCAGATATTTCATTCTGTTTCAGACACAACATCCCAATAGGCCTGCATGCCAACCTCTCCGAGGGCTCCCCTGTATGTGAGGTGCTCAAGACAAAGTCTTCTCTGCTCAACCAAGATGGATTCTTCCATGGAAAAATGGGATTCAGAACAGCTCTATCAGAAGGTCTCCTGAATATGTCAGAGGTAGGAGAAAGCCACATACAGCTGTATAACTTGCCTTCCTCATACAAATCAGCCTGCAATTATCCCAGCACAGAACAGCTGAGGACCTTTCCCAGATTCCAGCTGTGAGTAGGCTTAGAGATGAATCCTGCCTGTGCAGCTTGAGCTGGCTTTTAGGTCCAGGGCCTCATTCTGCCAAAGGCTCTGCAGCCTTTGAGAACACATTGCTCCCTGATTCAGTGCCTGTATACACTGTTAGCTATTTATCTGAGGAGGCAGGAGGGGTATTGGAACAGGTATTGACAAAGAACCTAGAGATCAGTAAAGAACAAATGACAGAAAAGTCCTAAGTAGGCACCAGGCTTTTCATCAGCTTGTGAGAGGTTTTGGTTCTCTAGGGAGATGGCTGGTTTTCCCCCAGGCGCAAGGATGAACGTGTTCAGGTGATCAAAACTGTGTTCATTTTAAACAGAAATGGGTGCTCAAATATCCTGTGTACTTAGCACATCCCAGTATCAGCACCGTCCCTGTAAGCAGTACCACAAAGAGCCCCATGCCCAGGGGAGGCTCTGGGCAGCCCAGCAGTGCTGCACATCCCTGTACAACCACGGCACCTGGTGCTTCCAGAGCCAGGGCCCAACTCCTGCCCCGTGAGGTCCCAGCAGCCCCATCACTCTCCTGCTCTCAGCCTCTGTCAGGGCTTGCTCTGACCCTTTTCTGATGCACAGGTGAAGCAGGAGCTAAAGGCCCAGGTGGAGCTGTTCCATGAGCTGACAGGTCACCTACCTCCTCACATGGATGGGCACCAGCACGTCCATGTTCTCCCAGGTAAGAAAGAAATCCTCTTCCCAGCACCAAGCAGCTGAGAGAGTCAGCTCAGAGGGAACTCCCCCTGCCACAGCTCCCTGTATGGGCAATAAACCCCACCATGAGACACCTGCTGGCAGCTGCAGTTTGAATGTTCCCACCTGACCCCCCAGTCCTGCCCAGACCCAAACTCTCTGCTTTGAGCCCTGGGTCTTCCCATAGCAGCCCCAGGGTAGTAAGGGCACAAATGGTCCAGGTTACACCTTTTCCTTCAAGGAACAATAATTCTCCTCAGCATCCTTATTCCATGTTCTCACCTGCACTGAAGGAGGCAGACCAAGGCCAGCAGCAGACCCACCAGTTTAAACTGGAATGTTGGAACTCCAATAGCTGGTGGCTCTTTCAGATGCTCTAAGAACTCCATCCTGTCTGTTGTGTTCCCACCCCAGTCCCTACCCACAGTTCTCAGCTTTAGAGATGATCAAGGATCTTTTGTCCTTGTTTTGCAAGTAAAGTAATTGTGGTACACAGATAGAAAATGGAGTGAGAAAAGAATCCAGATTTCCCTGCTCCAGTACTACCTGCCTCTGGATAACATTGCTCTGGCTGTACAAGGACTTGATGAAGTACTTGTTCCTGACAGTGCAGTCACCTCTAGTGCACTCTATAACCAGAGTCACTCACTTAGAAGAGGGGCTGGACTAAAGGCTCAGTGCTGAAAGGAAGAATGACAAGGCACCTGCAGCAGAAGTTCAGGGAGAAATGCTTCCCGTATAGAAGGTGACTCCCCTACAGATGGATTTCAGCAGAAGATAACCAAATGGAATTTTATTTTCTTAAACACAGAAAAGAAAGAAGCCTCTCTGCTAACAGCTTGCAGGGGACACGAGAAGCTGGTTATCCAACTCCTCCTGACTGCAGTCTCTGCTTCTACTTACAGAGGTCAGGCATGTATTTGCAGAGGTGTTAGAGGAATACGGGATTCAGTACACACGTGTCCCAATAGAGCCAGGCCTTCATAACTGTGACTGGATTCCACCATCCCTGATGGACTTTTACCTGGGAGTAGAAGAAGATTCTTTTAACACAGTGGATGTATTTACAAAGCATGGAATAAGGTAAGAGAGGTATTACTCATCCTTTTTTGTAGTAAAATACTAAGATTTTATCAGTTCCTGATAGTATCTTTCAAAAATGGAACACCACCTTTCTCTTTCCTCTTAGGACTTAGAGAGAGGTTCAGGAGGAGCACAAAAGTGCCGGGGGCACAAGGGCTTAGGAAGTTTTGTTTGAACAGAGATGAGTCACTTTCCACTTGAAAGGGAATGTTCTTTTCAGGGTATGCTTCTCAGCATTTCTAGTGAAGCTGCATCAGCCTGGCATCTGGAATGTCAGGAGAAATGCTGCATCAACATTGGAATTTTAGAAGTATTATCTAGGGAAAGCTTTCAAGAACAAATTTTTCATCTTCCTATTGTAGTAGAGAAAGGGTTTTAAGCAGCAGAAAAGAGATTAACTCGAAACAAGTATTTGTTAAGGGAAAGCAAGAAGCTCTGAGAGTTGGCAGTACCACAGCTGGTGATCCCTGCTCTAAGCAAACAGCCTCGTCAGTGTCCTGCATCTCAGGGGCCAAACTCAGAAAGCTCAGCCCTTCCCCCAGTAAAATCCTTCTCTTAAAAGCTTAGACTGTGTTTTATGGATTAAAGGCCTTTCACTAGACACCCTTGCAGTCACCTCTCCTTTGGAGCAGACGTCATGTCCACTGGAAACATTATTTTCTGGGATTTTTTGTTGTTGTTGTGTTTTGTTTTTTTTTTTTTTTGTTGGTTTTTGTTGTTGTTGTTGGTTTTTTTGTTTGGTTTTTGGGGTTTTTTGGTATCAGTTGTTCTGAACACCAGCAGCAGGCTGGCATTTCTCCCTTCTCAAGAAGAGCTGAGCTGGGCTCTTCTGTGATCATTCAGGTAAAGACTCCAGCCTCGATTTCTTCCAAAAACATTCTCGTTCTGCCCTCACGTGCACTGGCTCAGCTCTCCTGGACTCGTCCAGGCCACTTAGAACCAACACTTGCAGCCAGACTGAAACAAAGAAGTGTGTGAAACTACAAAGAAATAGCGTGTAGGAGGTGTCCTCTAGGAGTAACATTTTGTCCAGTTATTATGGTTCTTTGATACATTCTGGCAGAAGGCTTCTTTAGATAGGTGGTTGCTATTTTATTTCAGTCACTTTTGTTTCTACTTAGCTGAGGGTTATTATTCAGGCCTAAGTAATTTTGATAGTGTGGCATTTCTCAGTTTAGCACTGCCCTTCCCTTTTGGGAAAATGAAATGCGCCTGTAAGCTCACAGATGCCAAACGCCCCATGTGCTGTGACACGGTGCATGTCAATACTGTCCCAGCAGCAGTGCTGGGGCTGTGCTGGGCCTTGCAGAACTGCTGCTTGAAATAGGATCCTGGTTTCAATCAGGAAAAGTTCTGTTTTTACTTTTGTTTATAGTTAAAAGTTTTAAAAACCTCCTCCCCTTTTCTATCTTAAATTTTAGGTAAATTTTGATTCCTAATCCACTGGATATAACACAGTTCTCTTCCTACCTCTTTAGCATTAACACCAGTGTTCCCCCCTCTGGCTGCAGGTGGCCAGACATTTACATAGGCCTGAGCACCATGGGCAGGAACATGTCTGTCAGCAGCATCCGCAGCGCCATCGACGGCGCCATCCTGGGGCTCACGGCCAAGGCACCGCAGAGCAGCACAGTGACAATTGAACTGATGGTGCACCCGGGCTACCCCAGTGTCCCACCCGTCGGCGGCTGTGGGGAAGGACCAGATGATTTCTCACAGTCCTGGGAACGCCTCCATGAACTCCAGACACTAATTAAGCCGGAGCTGCAGAGCCATTACAAAAGCAGGAACATTCAGCTGTGTTCATTCAAAGACCTTTAAATAAATGAGCAGACATCCATCCATCCATCCATCCATCCATCCATCCATCCATCCATCCATCCATCCATCCATCCATCCACTCATCCACTGAAGACAAGCAGTTGCTGATGTCCAGATCACAGTTATTGGTGTCACAGGCCCTGGTACAGCTCACAGGAGCTGTGAACAGCCTGGGAATGGACACCACCACCCTGCGAGTAGCTCCAGGTAGTGCCCCAGAGTCCCAGCTGCCAGTTTTAAGGCCAGAACATCAGCTCTAAATGTGCCAAACTCCTTCTGTGACACTCCCTCCACACCGCCCCAGTGCAGCACATGCTCCCACGGCTCAGCTCCTGCCAGCAAAGGAGCAGCATGGAGGCACTTGGCTGTGAGACATTGCAGCACAGCACCGTGAGGGGTCTGATCATTTCTCCTTCCAGACTTAATTCCAAAACAAGAAACATGCTGGGGAGCAGGTGCTGCTTTGGAGCAGCCACTCAGTGTAGGTCACCCACAGGGGCCTGGACACCTTCAGCATTTGGTTTTCTGAAAGCAGCCAGTCCCTGCCCCGCAACTTGTACCTGCCCACCGATGGCGAGGGGTGCAGGGACACGTCACCCTCAGAGCCTTCCTCTGGTTGGAGCAGTCGGGTCACACGTGGCCCAGTGGGTCTGCAGCCACCTCCCAGGAGCCGCCTCAGCCGGCAGGAACTGTGTCTCTGCCTGGTTACGTTGCCTCTTGGCATTAAGCCCCCCTAGGAAAGTAACATCAGCCACAGCCCTGTTGGAGAGGCTTTTTTGGATGACTTTGCAGGAGCAGCAACTGTTGACCCATCTGCTATTTCAGTAACTGCTGTGTATGAGAGCAGCAGCAACTGGGCCTGCACCACCCACTGCCCCTCAGGACAACCACGAGCTGTGCCAGCCATAAGCATGGCTGCGAGTGGAGAAGGTCCCTGTATTCACCCCTTTTATTCCTGTCACCAGAGCATTCGACCCCCAACAAGCCCCAGTAATGCTGATACATTCTTAACTGCAGCCCTGTCATTCTTGTAGGACTTTCACAGGGGAAAAAATTATTTTAGATTGTTTATACTCATTCTCTGCACAAGAGTGATCCATTTAACACAATCAGTTTTGTTAACCATTTTTAAAATATTAAAAATGTCAACATGATCATTCTTTTAAATGAAAAATAAACTCAGGCCTTTTCTATTGCAAAGCTTCGGGAGGCTTTTGTGTTTAGTTACATCTGGTGAGTGAACTGAACCCACTCACCTGTCTGCTCCCACACTGCCAGAAAGGCCTCCTTTTCTATCATTAATGGGAACTGTCTGTCCTTTCCTAAAACACGTCTGAGGAAGTTTTTGTCCTGTACAAACAGGAAAAACATCGAGGATGCTGTAGAAATTTTCCCCGATTCTTTCCTGTATTATAGAAAATGACTTAGATGTCTGAGCCGGGGCCGGCTCAGAGCAGGGCAGGTGTTACCCCTGGGGATGCCCCGGCGCCGCTGCCGGGGGGGACGGGGACCCGCGCCCGGAGCGCTCGCACCCGCCAGCGCCACCCCGTGCCCGCCGGGCCGCGCTGCAGCCGGTGCCGGCACGCAGAGCTCCATCGCTTGTGGAATCGTCACCACATTATTATGGATACTTTTAAACCTTATTATAAACATTTAAATTGCTCCAAGTTCTAAGCGCTGAATTGGCTCTGACCGCACCCATCAGGACGTTACACACCTGTGGAATTTTGGATGCATTTCTTGGCAGTTGAGCATGGAAGATCTGAGGGCAGCCTGACCCCGAGCACTGTACTGCAAACAAAAAATGGATTTTGTAAATGCTGTATTTTTAAATGAAGAGCATTAAACCCCAAATTTCTGTTTAATTAGGGAAATTAATAAAGAACTACTAAAATATTACTCAACAGGGAACCTTTCAACTGCGTAAAATATAGGGAGATAAGGAAATTTCTCAGTGGTTCTGTGAAAGCTTTGAAGACAACCCAAGTTCAAATTAAAATACTACTACAATCCCAGTTAACTCCCAGACCTCTGTGAAAATAAAACCATGCCACAAAGCCTTTGAGAGCAATTTTTATTAGGGTAGCAGAATGGACTTGCAGAAAGCCTATACCAGTACTCCTGGGTGTAGTTTCACCAGTGCGCTGCTTTTATTGTGGATGTTCAACTGCACATTTAGAATTCAGCATGGCTTAGGGAACCAGAGAGAACAAGAGCTTGATTTCCTGAGTTTTCATAGGACTTCGCACTTGGATTTCTTCTCCTCAGCCTTCAGCCACACAGGTGCTGGATCCCTTTGTTCAGAGGCTGCCCCAGACACGTGCCAGCACTTTGTTTACACGTCTCACAGTTTAGCAATCGGACTATGAAGAACACACCAAGAGAACTGATAGCGAGATCTGTCTTCCGTGTGACCTCTGCAGCTGGAATGGGAGCGGCTGGTGCGGCGCTGCGCGGCTCGGCCGGGGGTCCTGGAATCACACAGCCCTTCCGTCCCGTCCCAGGCCTCTGATCACAGCAAGGCAGACAGACGCAGTCTTTGACCTGAGAGGCTTTACAACCACAGAGTAACTATTGAGTAGCAACGAGGGCAGCAAACTAGTGCTACAGTTTTGTTTCAAATAAAATTTAGAGGATGGTAAGTTTCCATGCCAACAGACATGATCAAAAGTACAGTGACTCAGGTGATGCAGAAGTTACACACTTCAGTTTGACAGATAATTTGGCATTATTTTATTATGAATCTGAGTGAGTGTGAACAAAACAAAATCAGTACCAACTTTCTGCAAATGAAGACACAAAGATGTGAAAATTTGGTAATAGTGCTCTCACAAGCCTGAAAACACTTAGGAAATGCAAGTTTCCGTAAATAAGGTGAATGTGGTTTAACTTTATTTACCTGCCAAAGAATCTGTCTAAGAACACTTAAAACATAAAATTTCTTAGCTCCCTAACTTATAAAAAAAATTACTTTCAACAGAGGTGAGGTACTGGGCTGTCATTGTTTACACTAAATTGGAAGTGAAAGCCACAGGAGAGAGATAAATGAGGAAATAGTAAATACACAAGACATTAAAACCAAGAGAGACCTACTGCTTGACACGCTAGTTCTGAAAGGTTGCAAAGGCAGAGGCTGTATTAAAACTGAATTTAGGAGTACAGGCAACCACCCAGGTGTCAGGGTTTTTTAAACTCAGCTTCCTGCACATCAAAATGATATGTGCTCCCAGATACCGATGGATTTCTGGAAATAATCCATTCACTCAGTAGCAGACCCCAGCTGGAGAAGGGGAGACAGCAGGTTGACTGTGTGGCAGTTTGACTGTGGAGCTACGATCACACTCCGGGCTGGGGAGGAAAGGCAGCAGAAGCAGCAGAGACACGGCAAAGGATGCTCAGCTCTGAACGGGAAGGGCTCCCTTCCTTCAGCATGCGCACAAGTGCCCCGGGGCAGCCGGAGAACGGCTCTGCCCGATGAAGGCTGACACTGAACACTCGCTCAATCCCCTGCCCGTGTGCTGGAACACAGCAGCAGCAGCAGCCAAGCACACTGTCACACCTTATTGCTCAGGCCTGGCCTCGCAGCGGCGCCGGGGCTGGGAACGGCTCAAGGGCCATCCCACAAACACCGATGCTCCTGATGCATTCTGAGGGAAAACGTTCAGAGAGGACAGCAGTGCTGCCAGATTTAGTTCTTGAATTCAAGATTAACATTTCCAAAAGAACGATTTTAAACTCAAAAGACAGTTTGTCACTTTGGTACCTCTTGGTCCCCACTTTCTGGAACTCTCCTGGACTGGCTGCAATGTTGTTCTGTGCACGTTTCCCGCTACTCTGCATAGGTATCAAAGATAGAAGTGAAGGAAGTTTGCAATCACATTCCACTACTTGTTTGCTACAGATTTTTTTTCCAAAAGCAGAACATATGCCATATTCTAATTCAATGACGCACACAAAAACTTGGGTTTCCCCGTTTAATAGACATTGGCCAGATTTACATCAGACCCAGACATTATTTCTGATTGGTTTTGTGGGGTTGGGTTTTGTTTATTATGTTACAAACTGAAGTTCAGGGGAACTTGTAACAAGTCCCACAAAGCACAGTGCAACATTTAGAAAGAAAAGTAAACGAAACTGCCAAACACTCAATCATTTTCTGCCAGGACTGGGATATTTTTCCTAAGACATCACTTTGAGGAGGGAGTTAAAATTCAATGAATGAACTCAAGATAGTGGGAACTGCAAGGAAAAATAAGAAATGACAGCCACAACCTTTTCAATTTAAGGGCAGAATATAAGTCTAAGATATTTTTGATAAATTCTGACAAGAAAAAGAAAACAGCATACTTTAAAGTATATTGAAGCAGTGATTTTTAAACAAAGAAAGCAGAACTAGAACATCTTAAATTTTAATCCTTTCTTTACAGGTTACCTAGCCCACTTTTGATTAAGAAAACTGTAGAAAGTTAGTAACAGCCACAAGTTCACACCAAAAGGTGGCACTTGTCAATTTTCCATAGAGTCCTGCTTTACGGGGTGTCTCAAATGCACTGCTCCGATCTTCTATCATAGGTTGCTGACAGCACTTGTGTCAGATTTTAGTCCACTGGTCGCTTTTCACCATATTTCTTTGTAAACTCTTCAGCGTTCTTACAGAATTTTTTACGGTCCTTAGAGTATTCTTCAGCTAGGTCAGCCCGGAGGGGGTGCTCGGGCTGTGGATCATTCACCAGTGCTATGAGGGACTGGATTACTGTCAAAAGAAGTATAAATACCGTCAGAGACTAAGATGGTTAACTTTTTCAAAATCAAAATGTAAGCAAAATTCCCCTGTAAGAAAAGAGCTTTAACTGCATTTAAATACATCCCCATAAATCTCGGCCCTTTTCAAGCGCAGGGTGTGAGTAAGCTGCAGTGATATGCCAAGATTTAGTTCAATGACCATGAATGAACACCAGAAAATCGTATTTGTAAACAAAATCAACATGAATAGAGACCAGAGTGCACTACAAATGATTTCCCATGTAATTGGCATCCCATCTAAAATCCTCTCCTATGGCTGAGAAAGAATCGAAGTTCTCAGACAAGTTCACTGAAGGGATTGGGTAAAGATGGAATTTGCACCATGAAGCATTTCCCAACACCTGTCACAGTGATGCAGCTGTGACTGAGCCTCTTCTGGAAACCCTTTTTTCCAGCTTTATTTCCCTATGGTTCTTACTTCTCCCATGAACAGCAGGCAAGTCTTCCCTTTACTCTCAACTGCCCAAGGCAGCGACCAGTAGAGATGCACTGGGCAAACAAAGGGGTGAGAGTGACAAGCAGCTCACAGCAATGTCACCAATGTCCTTGTCACTTTTCTAAAAAAAGTCATTCTTCAGGAAATGAACTGCACCTGACATTTACACAGTGAACCTCACACCCCACAGTGCCATTTACTGCTGCATTTTCCTCCCACACATCCTCACAGCCACTGGAAGCTCACAAGGATCAGGGGTCCCACTGCCCAGCCACCCACAGGTGTCAGTGTTCCTGGGCAGGAATGCAAGTTCGTACAATGCTGATCAGTCCAGCAGGTGCTGGAACACCAGAGTGGCTTTGTTTGGGGCATCGATCTCAGTCTTTTCTACCCATGAACAAACCTCAAAACAAATACTCAAAGCCACACTCAAATCTGATGTTTGTGTCTTAACAGTTAGACAGGAACATTTCTTACCACAAATCCAAGTTTAAACTGCAAGAGACTACCTAAGGAATGTAGAATTGCTACCAGCTTCCCTCACAGCAGCTCACCAGTCCTGGCCTTACAACAACTGCCATCACATTGCTGACTGCTTATGAAACCAGCAGAAACACTGAGTGGCAATCCCTTCTCACTGAGCAAAGTGTGCAGAAACACTACAGAGAAAACGTGTGTTCAACAACCTTAATAACAGTAACAAGCCAGAAAAACCAGGCCTGGCAGAACAGGAGCTGCCTCAACATCCACAGCATTTGGAAACTATTCTGCCGTAACAGTTGTTTTTAATATTAAGCATAAATTAATAATAAGTACAGCAGTAAGATGCACATTTAGTACGTGAAAGGTAAGTTAATGATTTATGATGAACTTAATCTCCTCACTTTTTTGACACTTGCATGAACAAAACCAATCACTTTGATGCTGTACTAATAATGTCACATTATTTCATTGAGAAAAGCTGAGAGTGATTTTTTAGTGCAGAAGAAATCTGAAGAAAAAGGAATAGACATTTAAGCAGGGTTGTAGTAACACTGTCACAGGTTCATACAACCACGTAGTAACAAGAGATGTTGACACTAAAACAACTTCTTGAAGAAAGAGTTAAGACAAACAAAAGACCACAACAGAGCAGACCACGAGAGATTTGCAATATTCTGACACCCAGGATTGGTCCAAATTCTGGTTTTAGCACAGCTTTTATTCACTCTCTCAGATAAAAAGGGAATTGCTACTTCTCAGGGATACACTGACTATTTTCTGCATGCAAACAATTACTTCAGTAGTTCCAGCTAATGACAGCTTGTTTTTCAAGCTGGGTAGAGACACGTAATTCCTTTAAGTTAACTAGAAAAGGCTGATAGGGCCAAGTTGGCTGCTGCTCGGGTGTTAACAGAAGCCTTCCACACATTCTTTCCATCTCTTCTCTCCCAAGGATCTTTATCCTGTATAATCAGAGATAAATCTACAACAAATCTAAGATCTTGCCTGTCCTATTTCAGAGGTTCTTTTAGCTGCCACCTCCATTTTCACCAACATTTGGCTGCTTCATCTCTTCTAAAACAACTACAGGAATTTTCCTGTTTTGTCTTCGGGCAAGATCACACAACTGGAAGTACTTTCATTAGCATGCAGGAGTACACAGAAAAAAGAAATCTTAAGTACAGGATTGTTTCCCATCAGGAACACAGATCATGTGAAAACAACCTTAAAGAAGAACCTGGAAGAGAGAAATATTTTCTCCAAGTGTCACTGAAGCTCTAGCACTGCTCTAAGCTGCTACTTATTTGAATTAATACTCTTTAAAAAATAAGCATTTTTTGCAAGGATGTTTGCTTTCTATATGTATAATAATAAAAGCTTAATACCTAAATAATCATTACCTGCCAGACAACACAAAATTCTCACCCCAACAACTAATGCAAGCAACAACAGGAAAAAACCCTACTTATATTACACTCAAGTCTGCCACAGAACCTGATGAAACTTTTTTCCTTACTCTATTTAAATTCTTATCAAAGACAATCTACACAGCAAGCCTGACAGCAATGATTTTTTAAGAACTACAGGCTAATCTGTGTTATTATTTCAGATTTTGTTTATGACTCCCTTGATATTTCAAGCCATATGTTCAAATCACTGAACCACATGGCAGATTTTAAAATATACAAAGCCTTGAGGTTTTAGACCCTGTCTTTCAAACATGCAGGAATTTACTGAACACCTCTGGATTCTAAAGTCACTGTTTAAAAAGAAACACGGAATAAGCCCCACACGAACTATCAGCAAAATTTTAAAGTATGCTGAGGACACTTCCTTAATAAACTCAGTCATGAAGAGTTTTGTGGTTTCCTGGAGCTGGAAATGCCACTTCAGTGCCAGTACCTCACACTGCAGTAACAAAATGAGATTCCACAAGAGCAGTACTCTGTGCTCATCACATGTGATTCATGACACAAACCTTACAACGAATATACCCTCAGAGCACTGAGAAGCTGACAAGTGAAACATTATTAGCTTTAAATTCAAACACACTACAAAGTTTCTCAATACCCAGTTCTTTCTCTACACAGACTCCTACCTTGGTCAGTTTTGGTTGCTGGCTTCCAGTTTTCAGCACTAATTACTGGCAGACAAACCTGCCCCTTTTCATCGATGTTAGGGTGATAGATCTTTGTTTTAAATGTAATCTTAGGAGGTTTGAATGGATATTCTGCTGGGAAGTTGATTTCAATTCTGAAGGCTCCTTTATCATATGGAGGATTGTCCTGCAACAAGAAGGCAGAATGTCAGGAATGTGCCACATGCTAATGGACACAAGTGAAAAACAGCACGGTACAGACTTGGATTTCTTTGATCTCTTGAATGACCTCTTTCAAAGGCACTTTCTACCAACACTACTGCTAGGTTTATATGTCAGGAAACATCAAAACCTATGTGACAGGCAATGCAACCTGCACGTTTGCATCCACCCTAGAAGAAACAGGTTGGCATTATCCTACAGCTGGCTGACATTTCTATTGGTAAGAAAACACCCAATTCCATTCACTCCCAACTCAAGGCCCTCTCTAGTAAGTAGTTTTATTCCCAGCTTCATATTTCAAAAAAACATAGTAAACCCTTCCCAAGACACAAACAGCAAGCTTGACAAGGGAAATGGGTTTCTGAACAGTTATTTTGTGTCTCACAACATGGTGGCACGAACAGCAAAGCAATTTGACTTGTCAGATCTCCCTAAATGTTTCGAGAATGTTTTTGTGCTGACTACACAAAAATCTGCTGAGCATTCATTGGTACTAAAGATAGATATTCACTGTGTTTGCTGATGAGAACATTCTGAATTTGTATGCAGTTTTAGCACCCACTCTTATCAGATCAGTTTTGAAGGAGCAGGATGAGAGAACTGTGAAGTGAGCAAAGCAGTTCCTCATGCTGAAACAGAAAAAACAATGCCCAGAATTTCACTTAGAAAAACCTGTTAGACTATTGATACTGATGCTTCAGATACTGCACAAAAGAGGCAGAACAAAAATAAACCACTGCTACATTTAAAGCCTATGAAAATACTGTTCTGCACTGAAAACATTAACTACGGAATGAAGCCTTTCCAAACACTCTGGGAACATGAATCAAAGGATGAGAGTTTCCAGTTGGTGTAGAGTGTAATCACACACATTCTTCATTAGCAACCAGACTATTCCCTGCAATCAATTCCATTCCAGAATTTACCAATACTTGGGGGTGTGGAGCGTTCCATTAAAATATTTGTCAACAGAAAACATTTCATTTTAGGCTCATCCATGTGGAGAATCTGGTTGTGTGTTTGTAAGAAATACAGCACAGTTGTATTTCCTCTCCAGGGGGAGAGGCAACTACAGCAGCTTTAAAATCACTCTTTACCCAAGCAACCCTAAATTTTTTTTTTTTAGGAAGTTGAACTAATAACTTGTGGTGGTGGTGACAACGTAGGCAGTCACTGCCCTCTTCCCCCACAGCTCAATTGTTCTTGCCTCCATCACGTGTGGTAATTTGTGAGGATGTTCAGTGAGCTGACAGGGGAAGTGAGGTGCCTGAAAAACATCCATTTTCTTCACTGTACCTCACCAACATGTTGAGCCAAAGATGTAAGTAGAGTACGCAAGCAACTAATTTCCAATTATTTGTTGTATTCGTTTTGACACTAACAAAGAGAAACAGAATTTTAAATTCTGAAACACAACTTGCATTCACCTGGAGTATTTTAGTTCTGCAAAAGTTTGTCCATAAACAGCAGTTTTGATTAAGTGAAATGAAATTCATGGTACATCAATGGTATCTCTTATGAGAACAAGGAGCCTGGGCTAGATAATCTTGTTTTAATGTTGAAATCAATTAGGGTACCTTGGCCACCCACAGGACACAAACTACTTCATTCTATGATTTAGAACAGGAAAAGAAGTTGACCCAGTATCTGCAATTTGCTTCTCAATTGAGTGAGCACCCTTAAAAACTAACATTTGTTCTGAAGAACAAAATAGGTTACAAACAAGAGCTTTTGAAGCTTTACAGTTCACCTTTACATTATCTTTCACAGTAATTCTGTATGAACACTATTAAAAATAATAATCATTATCTTCACACCTTCATTAAGCAGCTGACTAAGAAATGCCTAGTTATAGCATTTAATCATCAATAACTGGTTAGTCCTACTGAAGTGTGTATCTTTAAACCCTAAGCAAGAACATTTGCTAAAATGGAAACAGCACGTGAAGCAAAAACACAGAGAAAAAAAATTAAACTTTCCATGAGCTCATGTATTGCATTTTTAAGCCATCAGCTCTAGTACCAAAATAGCTAAAGAGACAGTAACACTAAAACATCTATAGCATATCCTCAGAATAAAAATGTATACTACTCTTTGAACACAAACACCACATTCTAGATTACTATAGGAAGTATAACTTCATAACAAAATTCTCCCTTACCTATACCAGCAGTGAATTTGAGGCTATTTGCCTTGTAATAGGGCATATTACAAACCAAGAGGCAGGTCTGGAGCACAGTTCACTGCACCAACATTTAAACGCTTGTGATGCTGCAAAGCTTTGCAAAACAAACACCACGCTCATCCTCTGTCGAGCAGAAACTGTTAAAAATAGCTGCTGTACACCACACATTCCTAATCTTAACAGGAACAAACAGGTATTTTTGTGTTTTGCTTTATTAATCATATTTACCAACCTTATACTGCTTCAAAGTATTATCAAAGCACTAAACTGTTACACATGAACCACAAAGTGGCTGATTAAAGCAAGTTGTTCCTCAGCTCTGTCAAATTTCAGTGTCAGATCCCGCTTGCTTTGTTTGCAGGAGTAGTGTCAGCCACTCCAAGGAATCACTTGCAGGCACATAAGTAAACAGTAAACTTAATGTATTCCACAGCATTTAAAGTGCAAAGGCCCAGCCATTACCTCAGCCTGTGCCATGTGAACTCCAGAGCAGCCTCTGACTAACGAGGCACAGACACTGCTACAGAGATGCCTCAAAGTCTTAGTCATTTAATAAAAAGACAGACTTACACTGGTTGGGGAGGCTCTTTGGTAGCACCCACAGAAAACCACAACTGCTGCCCTCATGGCCCATCCCCTATTGCTGCAGACTAAAAATAGCTCTTAGAACCAAGCCAGCCATGTTGGAAATACAAGAGGTGAAAATCCAAGTGACTTTCAACAAGAAACCAACACATCGCATTTCCTACTTTCCCCTTAGTAACAAATTCCTCTCTATTTGACTAATAAAATGGTTATCTACTTCAATTAAACATTCTATTAGAAGACTGGAGTGCTTTAAAAAAAATAAGTGAAATAGGTTTATTTTGGCACTAACTAATGCCTAAATAAAGATACTACTTTCTTTTAAATAGCTCACTTCTGAAAATCCAACCTTTTCCTTGCATCGAATTTTTCCCAATACTCAATTTTACCCTAGTAATAAATCTAGTAAATTAAGAAAACACATATTAAAGAGTAAATGTATTTCACATTTCCTTTCTTTTTCCTATGATCATGTAGATTTCGTACTTTAGACTTAATGTAAAACCAAACTTCACTTGCTTCCCCCTTCCAACTCCTCTCCCAGCAGCCCAGTGCCACCACTGAGCTCCAGTCATGTGTCAGCCCAGGCCTACAATAACGAATTATTTCATGGTCACCAGCAGCACTACTGAGCTGTGGATTTATGAGATACAAATGATCCTCACTTTATTTTAAAGCTCATAAGGAGTAGTGTATACTCACAGGAACAATAAGCCCTTGCCAGGTCAATAAATTAGCTTCATCAACCTGGATATTACGGAAGTTTTTCATTCCACATTTGCGGATTTCTTCAAGCTCCTGAAAAGCAAAGCAAAGTGTTAAGTGTAAGTTAATAATTGTATTAAGCAAGATGCTCACATTTATTTTTCGAAATGCTTAAAGGTCAATGTGGGTTTCTTTAATTAGTGGTGGCAACCCACACAAATAAGAGATAAAATTTTGCACCTGTAAAAAGTAAAATTCCCTGAGACAAGATATTAAAACCCTTATTTTCTGATATGTGAGGAAAACACAAAAATGTCTTGTCATTAACATCATTATAGACACAATGAAGCAGAAGTATTAAAAAAATACATTTTAAAACGTTTTTCTATCTCAAGTATAAATCAGTGCCTTTGGTCACAGACTATTGATAATACTGCAAGGTGCAGAAATAAAATCCATCTTAGGACTTGTCTGAAGGAGAACAGTGATTTGGAAGAACTATTTCGTAACAGTTTTAAACAGGGATAAAACCACTGAACAGGCCAATTATTTCAACTGAAAATTAATAAATTCCTGCATGAACAGCTTAAATTGATCCAAACCCAGAAAAACATCAATCTAAGCCAAACAAGCCTTGTTCAGAGCAGTTACTTGAAAAGATTCAGCTTTCTCTCTGTTTAGTACCTCAAAGCTCACAGTACACTGTAAGATTCCTCTCTTTAAAGCTGTGTCAATCTTGAGCAAGGTTATCTTTCTGCACCAGTCAAACTATTTTTAATCAGTTAGCGAACCAGGTATTACCAAAAGTAGTATTTCAGCATTTTTATATTTAAAATGATGTTTAAGCACTACTGTAGGGACTGTTTCCTGGAGTATTTCATAAGACCTAAAAAGAAACACCTCAAGATTCCACTTTTATTTCTCCCACAACAATTACAGTCCTTTGCTGTTGAACTCTGCCATTTTGTCTTCAAAGAGAATTCAACCAAATATGAATTCCAAAGTCATCTACAGCAAAACATAAAAGTTTCCCAGTGCTTTCAAAACTGCTGCGCATGCCTGGTGGCTGCATAGGTTAGGAAAAATGTTGCTTATACAGCAGCACTGGTGTGCTCTGACGGCACTCAGCTCTGCACTCAGGCATCTTGCAAAATTAGCCTGGATATAATTATGATAAACCCACCAATTAAAAGCAAAGGCACTACACACTGAAAAACAAAAAAGATCAGTTTTCCTGCTACAAGTGCTGTACTGTCCATGGTTTGTTTTCTAAAATAGCTCTATGTTCATCTTGGATCAAACCCTTCTGCATTTGACTGGCAGATTTAATACTTGTAGTAACCTCTTGCATAAATTCAGCACCATGATAAAATTCAAACCCAAAGGGAAAATGAGAATTCCAAAGGTACATGAAACAAAAATCACAAGAGCCACATACCAGAAAATGAACATTTATATTCCTACCCACTGTGCCTACTAAAGAGCATACCCTGAACACGGAAGTTTAACCTTGGAGGCTTGGACACTGAATTGATGCCTAACACTATTTTCATGACACTAACACTGACTATTTAGTCTAGACCCATGGATTAATCCCCAAATTCCACTGCTGCTCGATTTATGCAATGTCACAGACAGTTTGGGTGTTTTTTTAAAAAGAGCTAAGAGGATTATCCTATTTCCTTAAAGCAGGAAAACATAAACCCCCCAAAATAATCCCATGAAGCATATTTATAGGGATAGAGAGCAAAGCAAAATATTCAAAAGAAAATAACCTTTATGATCGCAGCTCTAAGAGGTGCTTTACCATCAAAGTGCAAATCCCCACAGTGCCTTACTCTGCATGCTCCTGCGCAAAGCAGCAGCTCAGGGAGAGCCAGGCGGATCCCGGGCTGACTCTGCCATGGCAGGGTCAGGAGAGCAACTTGCTCTGAACTGAGTTTTGCTGCTCACTCCTATCACATACAGAACTGTGAAGTCCTGGCAAACCACTACTCCACAGCATGTAAAAGAAATAAATTCAATTCCACACTAGATGTAACACATCAAACACTGGGAACAAAATAAGATAATTAAGCAGGCGGTATTTAAGCATGAATAAACGTGCATCATCCCAAGTGCCTTCACTCTAAAACAAGGCAAGGAAAATGGGTTTAGACTATTTTCTAGTTACTGTATTAAAAACATTATGCATATGACAGAAATCTCCCCCATTATGCCCAGTGGGACTGCAGCTTCCATGCAGGAGTTTTTGTCCCAGGTTCAGACAATAGCATTATACTGCTGCTGGCCCAGAGAACAACTGTCCAGATGCAGAAAAAGGAAAAACTATGACTCTATAATTCAGGTATGCTATTAAGCTAATAAAACAAATTAGAAAAGCGTGGCTTCACATTTCTGGAAAATTAAACGCCTACATTTTATAGTTAGATTCAGGTTAAAAAACAGGATGCTGAATTAAGAAATGCAAGAATCCCATACAGAGATCATTATAAAATTGTAAAACTTTGTGTGCAATCAATGAAAAGTTTAAAATAAATATGCAAATTGTTTCCCACTTTTCCTCAAGTCCACGACATGAGAGAGGGAATTAAATAGTACAGAGGCACTAAAGAACTAAACAAAAATTATTCAGGTCATCTTCCTCTTTAAACTGCTATGTGAGGCCTTTGCAGGAAACCACTTCCAAAATCAAACCCGTGGTAAATTACTGGAGTGTGTCAGGCCTGTACTCTGCCCTTCTCCTGCGGGAGGAGCTGACAGCTGAGTGAGGGACAGCCAGGGATAAACCCGGCAGTTCCGTGCCTCACACGCAGCCAGGACTGCAGAGGTCAGGGACAATCAAGCCACCTTAGCTGGGCACGCACCTGAACTACGCGCTTAGACAGATTGGAATTTGTAGTAGAAATCACTTTTCTCATACTAGGAATGTTTCAGACTTCATATGTCACTCCAAATGAATCAACTGCGTGGTGGAGTTCTTTACAAACAGCTTTTCCCCCACTACTGTCCCCACAACTGCAATGTAACACTACACAAGCCGTGCTTTCAGGAGTGGTAAGAGCTTCACCATTCGCAATTTAAGGGTGTGAGAGGGGGTTGTTTTGGTTTTTTCTTCTGGCAACTGCCAAAACTCATAATAAAGATCTAACTGCCTCAGGGCTAGGGAGGCAGACACAACTGCAGTATAAAAGTACTGTTAAAAAAGTGAATAAGCTACTAAATACTTCCAAGCAGCACGGATTAAAAGCTGACAATACGTTTAACATGGGCTTGAGCAACTCCAAAGGGACAAAAACTACTTTATGAGGTAAAAGGATACAAGTCCAGATATTTATTTCAAAGTATTACTTACTAGTCTAGGCAGACAGTAAATAGATTAATTCCTTTTCTTGTCCTCCACCCCTTAATTTTGTCAAGTAACATAATTAAAGGAGCACAGGAGGAGCGTAACTAAAAGTTAGATGACTGCAGTAAGAATTTCAATCAGTCTTCATTCCCCACTCTTTTATCAACCTTACATATGACCGTGCTGCATTGGGTTCCCCAGCTGAAAAACTGAAATGTCTTAGTTCATGAGGCTCTCTTGAGAGATGATGTTTGTAATTTGGAAATGTTCAGACAAAGTGTTATACACAGCACATGAAATGGAGAAAACATTGTTTCAGAGGTGGTACCTGATCTTCAAGTATATTATGCTGAAGGTAGTCATAAAAGTACATACTGCTTCTCATATATAATCATTAAAGGTTTAGAATTGTAATTTTCAATACTGTGTAATCATTTGTGCTGTTCAAATAAAAGAGTAAACGTTTGAAAGTAGAAAGAAAAGAGGCATCAGCTTAAAATGTAGCTAAGTCTTAAAAACCCTGCAACTGTTTTGTCCGTGCATCATTCAAGTTTTGGGACTTCTCTAAAAACCTAAGCCAGATAGGAAAATGCAGTGAAGGCAAATACTTGTAAGAGTGCAATCCCAGAATATGGGAATAAGTATAAGAGCTCATACTGACTTTAGTTAAGTTCTGCATCAAGCCCAGAATGCTATTAAATTCACAAATAAAAACAAAAGTCTCCTGAAATAACTCTAAAACATTATTACAACTTATATTTATCTGTTTATGTCTACACTCTCTAAAATATGCCTATAAGTCAAGCAGCTCCAAAACACTGATCAGGAACTGGCCAGTTTCACTTTCTGGATTTACAGTATAGAGAAGTGTTAATAAAACACCTTAAAATCTGATTCTACCACACCAAAAAAAATCCATCACAAATCCAACCAAAAACACAAGTAGAATTTAGTTCTTATAAAAATCAGCAGTAAGTTTCCTCTGCAACATTACAGCCCTGTATACTCACGTCTCATTGACTAAGCAATTCTACTTTTTGGCAAAGTATTTTCATTTGATTAAAAATCCTTTTGTCAATTCTCAGTTTCAAAAAGGGAAAATGCATCGATATTCTCCCTTCTGCCTAAGGACAATCATACGTTGCTCAAAACCGTATTTCCCTTGTTACTAAGAACTGAAGTTTGGATCAATTTAGAATGATTTTTCAAGTGTCAGAGTTGTTCAAAACCCCTTTATTTGGGAGCACCACAGTGTTTACAGGACCGCAGCATCCTGGAGATTGCAGGCCACCTACCTGGGTGTGGTCCCATGTTTGTGTTTTATCATGGAGTTTAACAGTTACATAAATGTTTGGCTAGGCAACTATGGAAGCGGAGTAAAAACAATAAAATTAAAATAATTGTCTACATATCTCACTCTGTATGTGAAGTGTTATTTACTCTTTAAATCCACTCTCAATTTCCAATGCTAGAGATACTTTTGAACATCTAAAAACCAGGCAACCAAAGCATGGATCTTACAGACACCTGAGCTCCATCCCAGGCAGTCACCATGGAAGGGCACAGCTCCACAGCTGGGGCAGCACAGCCTTTTCCAACAGCACCCAGGCATGCTGAGGGAGGTGCAGCTCAGCACCACACATTACTGTCCCCTGCAAGTACTCTGAGTGTCCAGCACCAGAACAGCCTTCCTTCTGCAACTCCCTACAGCATTTAGCTACGGATCCAGCATGGAGAATGGCTTCTTCTACATTAGTAGGTGGCAGCTGTGCAAAGTCTTTCCTTGAAGTCTCTGGCACGACTCCAGGAGATCTGTGTTCCCATCATACACGTCTGGAGACAATTTCCTTTCTATGAGAAAGGGCCATGTAGCCCAGTACAGCCCTTCAAAGAGAAGCCTTAGATCCTCTTCTAAATATGATCACTCCATATTTGCCTGTTTTAACCCTGAGAGACTGTCCACAACACCATATCCTTGACAAAGCTTATGGGCTTTATTCCTACCGCTCACATTTCACAAGGAGTCAGGATTCAACAACTGGGGCTCTTTGAAGAGGTGTAATGGTGGCTGACAGATCAAACCTCCACCTCAGATCTGGAATATGAGTCATTAGCTATGTTTATTTCACATTTTTACTAAGCTAGGTGTGCTCCTGGATGGGCACACCTCCATGGAGCTGCTGTGAATCAGTGGAGAAGACTTCAGTTAGATGGCACTATTGGACGGGATAAAGCTTGGCAGAAAGAGGACATAAAAAAGGTCTTTGGCCTAGGGAACGTGATTTGTTCAAACACATCCTCAGATAACAAGCCAATCTTATTCTCTTTATAACTTGAATTCATGTTTACAATTGAACAGTACAAGTACAATGGCAAAATTTGTAATGCTTGTTTCACACAGAGGTTTGTGAACTAAAGATGGAAATGGCTTCCCCAGTTGGAAAAGGGCATCCATTCCCACCTGGACAGTGGAAACAACTCCCAGTTTCCTACAGGCAGACTGTGTTATTATGGATGTACTACATCCAGTCTCTTTGAGCCATGGTGATTAATATGAATAACCATGATGCATGACTTGAGTCCAGAAAAAATGCAGTACTTCAAAATGTTGGCAAGACCTTAAGGAAACAGGAATTGCTTAATTTTATATAACTATAAAAGGTTTAGTCTCATTTATCAAAGACAAGCTTGATTATTTAGCTCAAAGAAAAGACAGTTAATGCTTATCCTCAATTATTTTAAAGGTAATTGAGTGACACAGTGAAAAACCCTATTTCCTTTAGTTATAATCACTCATCATCCCAAGAGCCTGACAAAGACACCCCAAAGACTCTCCCCAACTGCAAAACTTCCACAGTGAAAGATTTAAAATCAAGGGGACCTGTGAATTTGGGGCTTTAACAGCGATACTAGAGGTTAATACACATGTGAGTTTGGACCTTCACATCATGCTGCAGCAATCCCGATGACATCATCCCTACGAGAGCTCTACTTTGTTCCTACGGAGATGAACGGCAAAACCAGAGCCATTTGGGCTGCCCTGACTCCCCAGAGCAGGAAGGGAGCTGCTTATTTAACAACCTCTGCAAGCTGTGTGACAGAGCATCCCACAGCTCTTGAACTGCATAAAAACCACACATAACATGAACAACCCACAGATATTAAGCAGTAAAAACAAAAGTGAAAACATAAGAGGTAAGTTATCTATCTCCTTCATTCCCACACCACTCCCTCCGAGAAACAACTGCCACACCAATTTTCTAGAAAATAAGGTCACATTATCAAAACTTCTTTTTATTGTATTTTAGTGGAAGACTGAAGTACTAACTAATTTTTCAGAAGTACAGTGAAAATGAGGAGGGGGGCTGAAAAGCAAGAGGTGTTGAAAATATTAAGAACAATTTTTCTTGCCTTTCAGATTTTTATATTCTATTTTAAATTTTAAAAAAACCTGAAGATATATATTACTCCTACCACAGGAGTAGCAATGTGCTTTTGAACAATTAATGTATGTTTCCAGAACAGGCAGAGAAGCTGCCTTACAAAAATAGTAAACAACCATTTAATTTTATGTCTGAAACTAAGGGAAACCTTATTTGAGTATAAAGCAACTGACAGTGATTATGACACTAAAGCCCTGACAAAATACAGCAGCTATCAAAAATGAAATAAAAAATGAATTCCACCTCACCAGGATCCTTAAGGACAATTAAAGGTTTATGCCTACTGATTTTTAATAGAGATGAATGACACTGCACACAATATATCTACTATTTAATTTTTAAATGCTCCATAGAAGATTTAAATCAACAAAATGAGCCTTATAGAAGCACTGCTGAGCTACTGGTTTCTTCCAAAATACCTAAGTTATAATGGTTATTTATATATCTGCACCATTAAGGAAACGCAACTTCAGGACATGCCATGAACATGCCCTGGTGAAATCCCAGCCCTACTGGGGGTCCACGTCCTTGAAGCCAGCTGTAAAACTGGTATTAAAGGATTAACAGAATCACCCAAGTATCTGTCAAATCCCAGTGTAGCATTACTCTGCACCCCACGGGAGCAGGTTTTTTAATAAAGCTGGAACACTGCTCGACAGTTACAGGGTCTTTCCCCTCCATTTCCCAGAACTGGCCTGTGAAGTTCATTGATTTCCTCACAGGCACTTTGCATGCAAATCCTGTTAGGTTCTGCCATAGCATTTTACAGATGAATAAACTTTATGTCACTATGTACACGTGTCCTAGGCAAACCTCACTGCTTAAAGTTTGTGATGTTAATTGGCAATTATATACAGCACATAAAATAAATTAGTGTGCTTTGGGGGCAATGGTTACCATTTTCCTTCTAAGAACTATCTTCCTCCTCAAGGAAATAACGAGAAACATAATCCCGAGTGGTATTTAACCATAAACTATACGTGCTCTTGGTTAAAGCCCAACTGGGGCCGAGTTTCCATTTCCAAGTATCATCCACGATTCAGAACAAATAAGAGTGAAGACAAAACCATTACCACGTCCGCAGCGAATGAAGAAACTTCTGAACCCAGGTCCATGTTTCTGTGTGATAAACTTCTTACTCATACAAGGAAGAGGTTACTCTCCGAAACAACGAAAGCGAAATTATTTCATCCCTGGGCGTCTGGGGACGGTTCCTCACCGGGGCGAGCGCGGGGGAGCGGCGAATCCCCCCGCAGGGAGGGAGGAGAGGGCGCTTCCCCTACGAGCCCTCCCCCGGCAGGGCCGCCTGGCCCTCCCGCCGCCCCGGGGATGCCCTGGCCCCGGGCGGCGGCATTTCCTTCCCCTCGTCCCTTCCTCTTTGCTTAGTCACCCTGGAGCCCCCCGAGCGACGGGGTCGGGGCGGCCAGCGGCGCCCGCACAGCGACCCCGCTCAGCCCTGGGCGGCAGCCGGGCCCGCAGGGCGCTGCCGGAGCGCGGGACGGCGG